>JAPMOB010238246.1:0-17156 GCA_029875015.1 Lepomis gibbosus
TGAAAGTTCTTTACCGTATTCATTATAGTAAAACAAAGTTGGCTAAACTGTACCCGAGTATAGATGAAACGTGTGATCGCCGCAATGCTTCAAAGGGAGATTTAACCCATATGTTTTGGTCTTGTCCTAAACTGAGACAATTTTGGTTTTCAGTCTTTGAGATTTTCAAATTAAGAATTGACCCTAACCCAATAATGGCTCTGTTTGGAGTCAGAGCTGATGATGTCCAAATAGCTAAAGATAAAGAGAATGCCCTGGCTTTTGCCACATTAATAGCTAGAAGAAGAATTCTCCTAGAGTGGTAATCACACAAACCACCTACTATGTCATCATGGCTTAGTGACCTAATGATGTTTCTAAAAACTGAAAAAATTAAATATTCTCTCAGGGGATCGACCATAACATTTTAGAAAACATGGGACCCCCTAATAAACTATTTTGAGAAGAATATACTCCTCCCTCTTTAAAATAATTTGAGGACCCCCTTCCTTTATTCCTTTATTTATTTATCTATTATAATTATTATAATTTTGTATCATTGTTTTTCCCCTCTCTCTCTGAAGAAATTAGTTGTTAGGGCTGTTGTGTTGGGATGGGAATTGGGAGGTGGAAATTTTGAAAAAGCAAAATCTTTGATAGTGTGATGTCACTATATACTTTCAATGTACCTTGTTCTGATAAATATAATTAAAAAAAAGAAAAAAAAGAAAAATATAATGAAACATTACAACACAGGAGGTAACGTGCTGTTTTTTTAATTTACATATCAGTTCGCAGACTGCAGTCTAAGGGGATCCTGATCCAGATGTTTCCTCTCCATGAAAAGGAGGAACTTAAGAGACTGTCTTTCTCGTGGTACAAAAAGGTGAAGCTGTCCCTGCAGCCTCTCGGTAAGTGGAAGAAGGCGCTCATTGTCTTTCTTGTTAAAGCCTTTTAATATACACGCACATAATCCAGGTGATCCAGGATGAACACTTGTTTTGATGTACAGAGGGAATCTGTTCTGAGACTTTCGTTGTACCTTTTCATTGTTGCTCCTTCCGTATGCATAAATACCTCTGCCTTCACAGTGATGATCATGGCGCTCAATTTGCTGTCCCGCTCAGACTGGTTCTCAACCTTTCTGGATGTTTTATTCCTCTTCACTTTACAATACTATTCCTCTGTCATTTTTTTGATTGCAAGTTCTCATTAATGATACTTCCCACTACTCCCTCTCTATTCTCTTTCCTCAGATGACATCAGACACTACTTCGGTGAGGGTCAGGCCCTCTACTTTGGCTTCCTGGAGTACTTTACCTTTGCGCTGGTGCCTATGGCTCTCATTGGAGTGCCTTACTATCTGTTTGACTGGGAGGACTACGACAAATATGTCGTCTTTGCTGTGTTCAACGTGGTCTGGTGCACTGTTATCCTGGAGGTATGGGCAGTGATTGCACCTACTTATAAACCAGGGTCGCTTGGTCACCTGAAGGGGAGAAGAAACTTGACTATTAAAAAAAATCAAAAGAAGGCAGCCAGATGAATCACGTGTATAATATATTAAAGCTGAACCTTTCCTCCGACAGTTATGGAAGCGTTGCAGCGCCTCGCTGGCCTACAGATGGGGCACGCTAAGCAGAAGGAAGGCCTTTGAAGAACCTCGGCCTGGTTTCCACGGCGTCCTCGGGTTTAACCCTGTGACGGGCCGCGAGGAGCCTCTCTACCCCAACTCCAAAAGGCAGCTGCGCATCTACCTTGTGTCCCTGCCTTTCGTCCTGCTCTGCCTCTACTTGTCCCTCTATGTCATGATGATCTACTTTCAGATGGAGGGATGGGCTCTGTCAGTCCACGACGAGGACCCCACATTCTGGACAGGAATAATGCTGTTCATCCCCAGTATTATCTACGCTGTGGTCATAGAGATTATGAACCTCATCTACAGATACGCAGCTGAGTTCCTCACTGAGTGGGGTGAGTAGTAGTGTTTGACGTACGTACGGTATCTGAAACAAATAGTTTATTATTCAACAGAAAGTCAATCAACAGCAGTAAATGTGAGAAGGACTTGCCTTTATAGTAAAGTAGGGCTGGACAATAAAACAATAACAATAATTATCACGATATAATTTTTTTTCAGTAACAATATAATAAATATTCAATAAATATTTGATGTAATTCACTTAAATCATACACGAAATAGGACATAATTTTAGTATTAAGATGTTTATTTTGTAGAGGAAAAGGGACTGAAAAAAGGCTTTACTTAATTTTACTCGTGCATATTTGTTGACAAAGATTTTATCACAATTGTTTTGAATATTCTACCTGAAATTTGTGAAGCGATTCACTGTTTGGCATCAAGTGTTGACAAAAAATGAGCCTTTAAACTCAAAAGAAATAACCATTTGATACTTATCGTGATAATTTTTTTTATCGTGATAACATTTTTGGCCATATCATCCAGCCCTATAGTAAAGTATATATTTTTGGGTTTGGACTGTTGTTTGGACAAAACAAGAAATGAATTTCTGATATAATCATGATTAAGCCATTTATGGAAAAATGTATCAACAGATTAACTGTTACTGTTTACTTGCAGAAGCAAAGATAATTGACTTAGAAGAATTATGTCAATTTGGCACAGTTGCAATGAGCATTTATTTCTGGGACTCCACACATACTTGCACATACTTGTATCCACACATCGGTGACACTAAGGGACAGTTTACATGTTTACAACCAATTGGCCATTGATTGGACTCTCCATTGTTAAAATGACATTATTGTAACACACATAAACTTGACATAAAGAAACATTTTCCTGTTTCATTTTGGATGTCAGGCAACACAAGCTAGACTGCAGATGGGGAGATTGCCTGTGACAGGGAGTAGGCTTGAATGTGTTGCTGTAGCGCGCGAGTGAGGAAATGTGATGCGGCTGAAAAGGAAAGGTCTGAGGATCTCTGCAGTTCATTTGTCTTACTGACATGCTCCAAATGTGTTTTCCCTCTCTGTGCGTGTAGAAAATCACAGGCTTGAGTCTTCATATCAGAATCACTTGGTCCTCAAAGTGTTAGTAGTGAGTATAAATCACACATGTATGCCTCTCAACATTGGCAGTTCCATCCTTCAGTGATAAGAGAGCGGCTTTTCTCACCAACAGCCCGCTCACCATCGCTGTCTCGACTCTTTATCCCGTAGTTCAACTTCTTCAACTGTTTCGCCTCGCTGTTCTACATCGCCTTTGTCATGCAGGACATGGTGCTCCTCAGACAGGTAGGCTTACCCTCCCTCCATCCTTCTTTTATTACTTTCTGATTTCCTAACTTCCTCATTTCCTTCTCTTTATCCCTTCATTTGTTTAAGATATTTTTCTTTCCTGGTTTTCTCCTCTTTCTTCTTCCTTCACATGCTTTATTCTTATACTCCATTCTTCCTAAATTCCTTTTATTATTGTCTGTATCCAGAGTCTGGCCACCTTGTTGATCACCAGTCAGATCTTGAATCAGTTCATGGAGGCCTTCCTGCCCTACTGGCTCCAGAGGAGACGCAACAAGAAGATGATCCACAAAATCCGTAAGAGAAGAACTCTGGAGGAAAAAGAGCTTCCTCTGGCCGATCAGGTCCGGCTGGAGGCCGACATGAGCACGTACCTGGTAGGTGCACAAGGTCTTTTCACTCGATTTGCATAAAAACCCAGATTTCATTATTTTGCTATGCAATAATTCATTCAGTACACAAGACAAATCTCCATTCGCGTGTGCGTGCAGAGCCATATGTCTGTCTGCCTTCTCCCTCTCTCAGGGCACATTTGATGACTACCTGGAGCTGTTCTTGCTGTTTGGTTACGTCAGCCTGTTCTCCTGCGTCTACCCTCTGGCTGCTGTCCTGGTGGTGTTGAACAACATCACAGAGGTTTACTCTGATGCTCTCAAAATGTGTCGTGTCTTCAAACGACCCTTCTCTGACCCGGCAGCAAACATAGGAGTCTGGCAGGTGAGACACACACGCTGCTAGCTTGTTTGGGATCTACTGTGTCAGTTTGCTTCAGCAACTTTTACGGATTTTGCTGATTTTTCATGACAGAAAGGAGGCAGGTTATTTATAGGAAAGGAACGGCTGAACACATGAGCTGATGTTCCTTAATGTAAGTGCACACCGAAGCAATGAACAGCTTAAGACCAATAACAGGCAGTGATATTATCTCTTGTTACCATAGTTCACCTATTTTCAACATGTTTTTTTAAATATATATAAACAGTGCCAGCTTTGAATTTTTGGAAACAAGTCCCCGACTGTTGCTGTCTCACTGTGTCTGTCTCCAGCTCGCATTTGAGGCCATGAGTGTGATAGCCGTTGTGACCAACTGTGCGCTGATCGGCATGTCTCCACAAGTCAAGGCTTACTTCCCCAGCTCAGAGACACAGCTCCTTTGGACCGTGGCTGTTGAGGTAATTCACACACACACACACACACATACACAAAGACACTCACACATGTGCATGCTCCCACACACGTCTCTATCTACATAGAACAGTAGGCCATCTGTGCTGTGTTTTGCAGTACATCAGTGGTATTCTGCTGTAATTGTTTTAGTATGACTTATTATAAAACAAGACTCAGCTTGTCTCATATCAGAACAGTAAAACCCCAACCAGCTCTCTTTAAAGAAGAGTCCATTTGTCAAAATGAGGATGTCCAGAGCCAGTCTGCAGGATAGATACACGATCTGATCGAGGATCTTTCTATTTGATCTCTATTGGCTGCATAAATAGTGATCATCTACTTATTTTTTGTTCATTGTAACCCACTGTTCTCTGGGTGCGTTACCTACCAAACCTTGCAGTGTACTGCATTACAACTACTGGAACCTACAATAGTATAATAACATAACAACCCAATACATATGTGCCCTAGTTAAAGGAGGGATGTTCAATTCCTTCTTTACGCCGCTGTTTCACCCTGAAATCTGTGTTTCTGGCTTTTATTTTATTCAGAGCTGTTTAGGATTCAGACATACTATGTCTTAACTTTACTCAGTTTAGTGACTCACCTTAGGCTGTGTGGGGACATGTTAGCAGCAGGATTAAATCAGGACTTTGGTGTAACAAACTTTATTTTGACACTTTTTAAGTACAAAATGTCAACAGTAGTGACCACAGCAGCAGTTTGAGTCACCAGATCAGCTCCATCAAGTGTCTCAGTGAGCCAGAATGCACCACCATCCTAAAAATAACAGCTTTGCTTTTTACAAAATGGCCGTTGCGGAAAAAGGTCTACAGTCATTTAGGAAGGTTCCTAACTGAGTGAAATGACCCGGAAGTATCAAAGTGGCAGACATGATAACAGCTGGTCGAATTCTCTAAATGCTAAGGAGAGATGCTTCAATGCCTCCTTTCTTATCTCCTTGAGGATGGGGTACCGGACCATCCTTTACCAAAGGAAAGGACATAATGGTGTCCCACAATTCCTTGTGACAGCAACATTTTGAGAAACGCTCCATTTGGAAAACAAACAATCAACATGAATCAACATGTCCATTTTCGGAGCATTGTAGTTTCACCACAGAATTCCTAAATTCATTGACATAGATATTATATGCACCTTATGTGGAGCTGAGCCATTTATCTTGTCATTGCCCCACCTCATCTGCGGTTTGGAGGGACATGGAGAAGTTTGTTTACAACAAAACAGGACATTCTATAGCAATTATGTCTTTTAATATTAAATACATTATTAATCAATTTAAATGTATATAAACTTCTGATTTACCTGACAAATCTTAAAATGTAAACATAAAGGAAGCAAAAGGCCAGATTCCCACACCTTCATATTTTTCTGGTTGAATTCACTTTGTATGTAGATACATTAGCCCTTAAAACAAAAAGCGAACGCACACTTTTATGTTTTAAAAAATATTATTTTGTTGCTTCTAATTAAGGTTTATTAACTTTTGATTGATCTTAATCTTTATTTATTATATTCAGACACTTTGCTTTTTTATATTTCCTTTAATTTATATCAAATTTGTTTTGAATTGGAATCTTGAATTGTACGAGAATGTCAACTCCATCTCTGCCAGCTGAATATAATGCTAACTGAAGACAAGAGGGGGCTGAGACCAGTCGAGACTAAGACCGAGGGAGGGCGAGACCGAGTCAAGACCAAGACTTTTAGGGGCTGAGACCAGTCGAGACTAAGACCGAGGGAGGGCGAGACCAAGACCAGTTCCCTGGATTGCATGGCACGCAATAAAATGTGGAACGAGATCATGAGTACTTCTCAAAGTGATCGGAAAGATCCACATTCCCATTAAAACACCCACATACAAACAGTAAGAGCTGAAATCAACGTCAGCATCACAGGGAGGGGTGACGGCCGTTAATTAGGGTTATTGGTTGCATTTGAAGCAATAAGTTTTACGTCCAGTCAAAGTCAGGATGTAAACAAATCAGACAATGCAAAAGCAATTTATTGATATTCCCAAAGTTATGGTCTTGACTGGTCTTATATAAATAAAATCCTGAGTCCTCAAGGCCGAGTACAAATGCGGTCGAATCCGAGACGAGACCAAGACCATTAAAAAGTGGTCTTAAGACCAAGAGCAGTCTTGAGTACTGCAACACTAGCCCATTGTATGTGTAGGATTATCTTAGCACAGCGGTGAGCCTCATGAATCCTCTTTCACATCTTTCCTTGACAGTAACATTTTTCGTCGAGGAAGTTTGTTTAGGTTTTGACGGTTCGACCTCAGCTCATGTTTTCTTTGTGTCCTAATTAGTTGGGTACAACAGTGTTCTTTCAAGTTCCACACAGATGTTTTTTTTATCTGTTTAGTTTTATGTTGACAGCGCTATGATAGAATTAACGAAAGATCCAATCAGGTAAAGCAAGTGAAAACATGGAGTTACAGCCCTGCGCTGTGCCTGGACATATCCTCAACCACAGGACAGTATTTGAAGGAACCGATGAAGATATTTGCTCACTAGATGGAGCCAGAGTCCAAACTAGATCTCTGAGTGACAGAGTGAGACAGAGAGAAACGGAGAGAATGGTTGTTAGAGAGTGAGGGAGGTAGAGAGAGAGATTTTGTATGCATAAGTGTGTGTGAATAATTGTTTTTTTGTGCTGTGTGTCTTCCTGTCAGCCTATCATTGTTTGGCCTTTTGTGTGTGTGTGTGTGTGTGTGTGTGTGTGTGTGTGTGTGTGTGTGTTCCCAGTCCAGATTCTTCCTCTCCTGAGTCCATCTCTATTACTGTTCAGCATCAGTCTGCTCGCCTTTTCTCTCTGTTTTATTCAAATGGCATAAACACAGACAAAAACATCACCTCACACACACACACACACACACACACACACCTCATGCCTCCAGAGAAAAGACTGAAAATAACAGCACAAACAGAGAAATAGCGAGGCTGTAGTGAACAGCGGGTGATGCAGTGCTGAGATGTTTATTCAGGACGTTCATAGAGAAAACATTTGTGTGTTTGTGCTGTCTTAACAAGCTCCTAAGGGATGCTTGTTCTAACTATCCAGTTATTGTCTCAGACTGTAAAACGCACTGTAAAGTCCTACTGTACCTCACTGTACGGTGGGCCTCTGCTGATGCCGAGGCAGAATCTGGGTCATATTGATCGTCTGCATGTTAGATTAACTGTGTGGTCTGCACACACAGAGCTGAATGACAAACTCCACTGTTCCAGGAAAAACAGTTTTTCCTTCTTCAGCAGCCATCAGGATAACCTTGTGTTTAATTAAACCTCCCTTTGATGGGAGTTACCTTTTTGGTGGGCGATAGAGTGAGTTGTTTTAGCCTCGTTCTGCCTCAGCAGCTACTGCAGGTATATATTTTGTCCAAGGAACCCTCATCTGGACAGCCCTTGCACAGTTATTGTAGCACTGACTGTTGACACTGTAAGGCAGAGTGGGTGATTGGTTAGAAACCTATGTCTTATACAGTATATCACTAACCAGGAGCAACCAAGTGAATTAAACTGATCCACATTTAGCTGCAGACTCCCTGGGGCCCTTATAAAGGAAAGTCAACAGGCTCTACCGGAGGAACCACAGGCCGGATGTACTTGTGCTGTATTGATAGTAGCCTGCAGCTTTTTACATCATTGGAGGGTTTTTTGCATTCTCAGCTTGGCCGACTGCACACTAGGACCAACAGCATGTGACAGTTCCATGTTTTAAAGCTTTATACACATGCAGAAGGTTAGCTTATAGTTCTAATACACCAAGACAAGCCTACAGCCTTGCCAGCAGCTTGTACAAGTGGTGCACAATGGTAACACAATGCTAACGTTGTTAACATGCTGATTTGCATGTATTTTGTCATACGGCAAACTTTTTGGTCAAATGTAAATGTCAAAAATAACATGTTGATGGTGCTAGATGAAAAGGTCATCCTGAAGGGGACCAAATTTCAATCCATCCAATAGTTCAATTCGCTCAAAACCACTAATGTGAACCTCATATGGGTGCGAGACGAAAAGTCAGAGGATCACCAAAGTCATCAGGATTCATCCTCTGCGAGCCATATTTCCACCGAATGTCACACCAATCCATCCACTAGCTGAAAAGGTATTTCATTCTGGACCAAAGTCAATCAACTGACTGACATTACCATCCACGAGCAGCAGGGCAAGAAACAGGACTGTGTTTCAGTCATGATAGATTCTCAGCGCTCTGACTGAAATACATTTCCTGTGGTTCACATTTGGATAAATTAATTTACATTTATATGAAACACAAAGTATCTAAATGAAATGCCCTTCACGTTTTCTCCCTGCCTGTTATTGCTTATCAATTCTTGCCCCTCTAACAGCGGGGCTCAGAATAGTGAAGTGATCACTTTCCAGAGCTTTTCAGTAAATTTGCTGTGGACATTAAAAGGCAGATTGCCATGTAATTCATTAAGAACATTAATCCTTCTGAGAGGATTAACTCTCTCAATTTTGGACCTTCCCAGGTCTTTACTCCAGCTCCACCTTCACAGTATCAACTTTAACAGGTCCGTTCACATGAGATTTACCCAGCCTGTTTATGCTCCCAAGGGGGTGACAATTTTTATCATTTTATAGACAGCAGTACGTTTAGTCCTGTCCTCAGGACAAACTTAATATTTTAAATCCACTGCTGGTGAGTCTGTAAGAGTAACAGAATCACTGAGATTCTTCCATCCAACACTTTTGTATTGTTTGATTTAGGTTTAATGTCCAGACTGTAGGAGCTGCCAGCAGAGCTTTAGGTGTTTAGTCATGTTGATTAAAAACTCAGCCGAGGAGGTGATAGGAAAGTCATGCACCCTTGTGCTGACAGGGAACATGCCACCTCTCATCCATCCCCACCTCCTTCAAACTCTCTCCTTGCCTGAGTTGAAATGACTTTTTGTAGCAGCAGGCTGCAAACGCTGGCCCGTTTGACTTATGCTCTGCTCCTTCACCTGAATAAGGAGAGGAGGTGAGGTGCTGCTCTGGCGAACACAGAAAAAAAATGAGGGCAGCTCACAGCATGTGTGAGGCTATCACTCTCTTTTTCATCCTGCCACGGCATCCTGCGCGTGACGGCACACTGAATCGGGTTAGGCCTGTCCATGCATACGTCGTACGTGTGCTTGACCATACTATATACCACAGGCCTGTGGTGGAAGGCTCAGCTCAAAGCGGAGATAGGAGGGGTGAAAAAGATTTGGCAAATGATACGAAGGCAGAAACAGTCGCGGAAGAAAGGTTTGAAAGAAGAAATGATAGGTCTGAGGAGAGAGAGGGAAGAAGTGAAGATGGAGAGAGAGAGAAAAGCAGTGCATGTATCTGTGTGATGAACCTGAGTCACTAGCTGATTGTACATCTAAGCACGTTCCTCCCTGTTACCATCCAGCACATTTCCTAGAATAGAGCAAGCAGGCTATTAAAGAGATGGGACAACAAGAGTAATGAGAGCCAGGTTCTATAATGTTTAGTGTACCAAGGGGGGAGCTACACACAAATACACACCGATATCACTTATTGACACAACATTCAATATATTATCAGTGGAGAGGCACTTTTTATCTAAAGCCGTTAACAGGACTGTGAGTGCATGCATTTTAAGTACGGCCACCTCCGGCGGGAATAGACCGACTCACCCTGACTCTATTAGTGCTGGGCTTCAGGCGGACAGAGGACCACAAATGTGTTTTTTTAATCTAACATTTTCAAATTCCCCTTGTCAGGTCAGTCGTTATCTTTACAATTGTGTTAATCGTCATTCTTAAAAGACAAAAAGAAGATCCAAACAGTTGGGGGTTAAAATCAAATCAGTCAGCCCTCTCTTATCTTGGTTATGGGGTTGGGGTGGGAGCAGGTGGGAGGGAGGGCAGTGCCTCGTCGCTTTCTGCAGCGGTGCTATGATACCTGGGTAATTACTGTATAGGGCTTACACACATCAGTGAGCAGTAACCAGGCAACCGGCCAGCCTGCTACAGAAACAGACAGAGACTTTCTTTCAGAGTCACGGGTCTGTCTTCTATAATCTACTCATTTTAGTGCAACAGAGCAACAACACAGGGACTCTGAGCTGTGTCTGCCCCAAAAATGAAGGAAGGCATGATCAAGACATAATGACAAGCACAGTACAGTGAAGGATCTGTCATTTTATGTGTGACGTGGACAATAAGCAGGTGTTTTTGTATGACCAAACCTTTTGCACAAAATATCAGCATTCTATTGTGGTTTGTAGCCTGCGTGGTAGAGTTGTGGAGATGATCAGTTGACCTCCTGGACTGTCCTAAACCAAAACCAGCAGCACAAGTGTTTGTCTATCAGTGCCAAAAAACCTGAATGTCTTTGGACAAGCACACTGAACTGATCTGCACTTAACACAAGTCAAATTCACGCAACTAACAATCATGGAGGTCTTTTAAAACTGCAAGACAGAAACTCAAATGTTCTAACTGTAAAAACTAAGCATTTCAAAAGTGATATTTTGTGCACTGCTCTGTATTTGTAAAGATTTTATTAGTGGAACATATTTTTTCAGACTCTCAGACCCTTACTGCTTTATTCCATCTGACACGGCTGTGTCACGCTTAGGGGTGGGAATCTCTGGGCACCTCACGATTCAATTTGATTACAATTCAGGATTGTCATTCAGTCATTCAGGATTGAATGCCTGGGTAAAGAGCTGGGTTTTGGTTTTTAGTAGATTTTTGAAAGTGTCCAGACAGGGAGCATTTTGTATCTCTGTGGGAGATGAGTTCCAGAGGGTGGGGGCTGCGACACTGAAGGCTCTGTCCCCAATAGTCCGTAGTCTGACAGAGAGCAGGCCCTTGTACAGGGGAGATGTAAGCTAGCGTTAGAAAATACTTGGGATTCCACCAGATGTGTCTGCCAGAAGTGGCTCTAAAGCAGACAAAAAAAGAAAATTTAAAGAAAGCGCAGCTCTTGGCGAGCTTGCGCGCACACTGCGGTCAAATTAAACTAAGTAGTTGAACTTTTGTGCTGAACCCCTCGGCACAGTTAAATCACTTCCAATGTGAAAGGGCCTTAATGGAACAAAACCTGGTCGCAGACGGGACTGGGTTGCTATGTTTTGGCCACTTGGGGGCAGCCAGAACAAGCTGTAAAAATTGACGTAGTATCACTTGATAGTGTTACATCTAATATTTTGTCTATTTGCACATCCAGCAGACACAGAGCAACATTAGCATTCATTTGGAATCGTGTTTCTGGTCTGTTTCTGATGATGAATTCAAGTCCAGTATTAACTCTCCTTTTAGCTCTGTTTTGGTCTCTACCAACTCCTGAGGGAAATGTCTGTCTCTTTAGCTAGTGTTTTACTGTCTGCTATTTGGTGCTAAGTAGGAAGTGTTCAGTGGGCTAATCAGAGCCTTTTGACAGAAAACAGCTGCCTGCTGCTGCTCTAAAGGAGGTTGATGAGAGTGATGAGACTGAATCAAGCAGTAAAGTTCTAGACTTAGGAGAAAACAAACAAGTGAGCTGAATGACACCGAAACACTAACCCATAGAGCTCAGTGGATCTGCAGAGTCGGGTGATAATTCTCTGTGTGTTTATCACTACAAATAACATATTACATAACACTGTGTATATCAATATGGAAATATTGATTGGTGTAGCTCAGTGGGTTTTTTTGTCTTATTGTACTTTTTAGTAAGTAGCTTTTTAAATCTGTAATTTTACTTTTACTGTTAGTAAAAATATAGTGCAGTATAACCTTCGCTATATTTTTACTAAGATCCGTTACTGAGTAAAATAAGTGCAAGGAAAAACTTGTGATTACTTTGGCTTGAAGTGCAAGAGAACAGCAGCTTTATCATGCAGTGAAAGAAGCTGTGAAAAAATGCTGTTTTAAAGGAGACCTTTTATGCTTTCCCACATTTTATGACTTGTCTACAATGTTGGATGTTCATGTTAAACAAGGCCAAAGCTTCAAAAAATGAGTTTAAAGTATTTAAAAGAAATCCCTGTGAGCAATCTCAATCTGAGTTCTTGTCACTCACAATCTCAATCTGAGTTCTTGTCACTCACAATCTCACTGAGTTCTTGTGAAACGCAGCCCAAGTACCGTTCCGATTCAAAAGTCCGCATCTAGCCAAGTACAGTCAAATACCCGGATGTGTTCTTGCTCTGTTGTTTTTAACGAGCCTGCATAAGTGGTGACTTGTGTGGACTTCGAATAACAAGGTATCCCAGAAGGGGAAATGCTAGGTATTCTGCATTTCGCCGCCAAAAAGTGGAAATGTCGGAGGAGAAAACACACAATTGTAACTTATAATACTGTTGTTATTGTGTCACGGAATGCAGATTTAAGCTTTAAGCTTTTTATGCTGTAATATAGTAGTTTAAACCCCAAATATGTGATAAATTTCTCAAGACAGAGCTGAGTTGAAAATTTGTTACAACGTCGTTTCCTGAGATGTGCGTTCCTGCCTGCTAATGGGTCCAGCGGTCATCAAGTCCGCTGCAGTTTCAATTGCTGAATGACTGTGTTCTCCCGTTCCTGAGTTTATACTCCCGAGCCGAACTTGCCAAGTTCAAAGTAAAGTACAGAAGTCTGAACTTGCTGAACTCGGTATTGAGAAACAGCATCTGTTTTCAACAGCTTTTTCTACCAGCAGCTCCGTTCTACATCATACCAAGCCAGACAGAGATAGTATTCTATATATGGTCATTTGCCCCGCACAGCAAGGGCACAGCAACGCTCAGTCTGCCTGTTCCGACAACCGACAACAACTACCTGGTAACATGCTTCAGGTCTTGGCCAATCAGAAGACAGTGGGCTTTGACGGGGGGCCTTAAAAAATAGAGGCTTAAATAGAGGCCTACATGAAGAGTCAGTATAAGACAAAAAATGTTTCTTTGAACTTTGAATCATGCAAAGCTGCCATAAAGGAGTCACAGAACTCCAATATAGGACTAGAAAAGCAGTATATTAGGTCTCATTTAAGTTACTGCTAATGCAAACTAAACATTTCCTGCTGCTGCAGCTTCACATTAAAAGCATTTAACTGGCCAAACACAAGTTGACTTTTATTTTGGAGTAGTCACAGGAAATGCAATCTGTTTGTGAGATTAGCAATGGCTGCTCCTGTTCATAAAAAATGCATCTACACAACAAGACCACCGTTAGTTTGAACAGTTTTCGAACAGTGGACCAGTTTGAAATATGGCAGTGAGTAATGCAACAGTCCGGAGCAGCCACAGTGAGCTGTTAGATAAAGAGCTGCAGGCGGCAGGCTGCGCACCTCCACCTTCTCAGCCAGGTAACCAACTCCTTTCGCTGTTCGCAGACTCATGCTGTGTGCAGCATGAAGTCAGATCATGACTGCTCACATAATTATGGGAAATTCCAATAACTGCCCGAGAATAGTTTGTTTAGCTTAGCTGCCCCAGACTTCTGTGTCCTGTGGTATTAAATGGCACCTGCTGTTACCACCAGTAACTATAGGTGTCTTATGCACAATAATGGTGCAGCTGCATAATAGTGTCAAAACCGGTTGATAAATGTATCATCCCAATCAGAGTTACATTTACAACTACAGATTTTAATCAATCAATTTTTTCACTCCTCAGTGAACTGCCTCCTTGGCTGTGGTCTGAGAGCATTTTCTACTGAAGCAGGCCTACATAGTAACCTATGTAGATTTATTATTATGGATGTAGGCGTACCATGTTTTTTAGGAGTCTGTTCACACTGACATAAGCCAATAAAAACATTTTGCGAAAGTTGAAAACATTATAGAGTAATAGATCTATGGCAATTATTTTGAAAAATCTGGCCCCCACACTGTCTGCTTGAAAAAATAGTCCCCTTAAACAAATGTTGTTGAGGACCCTTTATGTAGAGGTCAAAATAAAAAGCTACTTTTACCATTCCATTGGTGGGTTTTGATAGTTTGGCAATTAGCCAAAAAGACATCTGTGCATGACAATGTTGATTGGCATTAGCTTGCTGGTAACTAGTTATTTATTATACTAACACTGATATCCCATTAAAATGACCCCTTATTTGAATATAAATAAGGATATGACATACAGTCCAGTGTTTATCGTTTTCCTAGTCTAGTGCGGCCCGCCAGACTCTAATCTGTTTCCTAATGCAGCGAAAACATTTTCAAACTTCTCATTATAACATAAACGGTCTTTAACATTGTTTTTTTGCCATTTTTGCCAATTGAAGTATAAAAAGTTTAAATAAGATATTAAATCAGTATAAATGAGTTATTTTAGCAGGTTAAAAAAGTAACTAAACGTTTACTCTGAGTCAGTTTTAAATGAGCTTCTTTTTACTTTAACTTGAGTACATCTTTATACTGGTAATTTTACATGTACTGTAGTAAAAGTTAATAGTACTTTTACTTAAGTAGAATATTTTTGTTTTAATTTAGTTTTTGTTTAATTTAGTTTGAAATAAACAGATCCCATTACAACAAACACTCAGTAAGGCTTTAAAGGTTCAGCAGGTTGATTTTAATTACATTTTTATTAGCTTTCAGTTTGCTTTGGTGTAAAAGGTTAAATCGTGGTTCAGTTTAATTACGTCCTCCTGACTAATATCCTGCCATGTAATTTCAGCAAAGAGGAGCAGCTTAGCATTAATGTAGCAGTGCTGTGGCTTCCGTGGCCCATGTGTGCCACTTTCATGTGGGTTTGTCAATTTGTCTATTTCTTCAAGGTTATTTTCAGCCACCCATCACACAATAATCTCATTAGACTGTTTTTTAGATAATTAGATTAGCTTCCGCCCACTGGCAACTGAAACAGCATCAGACCTGGACTTGCTCCACGTGAAAGCGTCTGACGGACATAACCCTTTACTTGCTTGTCCCTGTGTTGTTACCGCTTTCATTCACAACCCAGCCATGCAGCCATTTCCCCTGAAATGTTCCTAGATCTTGAGATGGGAAATTGGAAGCCAATGAATATTCATCCCTGTTTTACGTGCAGAAAATGTTCCTGAACATGTCATAGATGGACTGCATGTGTAAAAGGGGGTTATGGCGACAAACCCACTTGACTCTGCAGTTCCCCTCAGCTACACTATCTACTCAGCTTAGCAACTAGCTGGTGAACATGGAGCAGACCTAAAAAATTCCGTCTATGTGTTGGTGGAGACCACACAGAGCTAAAAACATTGGAGATGCAAGTGGTGAGAAACACGACTCCAAATGAATGTTCATGGTGCTCTGCTTTGGCTGGATTTATAAATATACTACTGTTTGCTAGCACTTTCACCATTTCAACTTTATAAGCTAATTATATGCTAATGTTATGTTTACAGTTTGTTTTGCTGCCTCAAGTGGCCAAATGAAATCAGTAAATGCAGCATTAATCGATGACCAAAACCAGCAATGCACCGGTCAAAAGTTTGGACACACCTTTCCATTCGATGGTTTTTCTTTGTTATTTTATGCTTTGTAGATTAATACTGAATACAACAAAACTATGATAGAACTCATATGGACTTTTGTAGTAAACAAAAAGTGTTAAACAAACCAGAATGTGTTTGAATGATTCTTCAAAGTAGCATTATTTTGCTTTGATGACATCTTAGAACACTCTCAATCAGCTTCATGAGGTAGGAGTGGTTTTCCTACAGTCTGGAAGGAGTTTCCAGAGGTGCTGAGTGCTTGTTGGCGGCTTTGCCTTCACTCTGTGGTCCAACTCATCCCAAACCATCTCAAGAGGGTTTATGTCGGGTGATTAGGGACGCCAGGTCACTCTTCTTCTTGGTCAAGTAGCCCTTACATAGCCTGTAGGTGTGTTGGGGGTCATTGTCCTGTTGAAAAACAATTGATGGCCCCACTAAGCGCAAGCCAGACGGGATGGCATGTCGCTGCAGAATGCTGTGGTAGCCATGCTGGTTTAGTGTAAGTAATTGTGAATAACTAAACAACAGTGTCACCAGCAAAGCACCCCAACACCATCACACCTCCTCCTCCATGCTTCACGGTGGGAACCACACATGGACAAACCATGAGCCCACCTTTTCTGCATCTCACAAAAACATGGGGGCAGAACCAGAAATCTCACATTTAGACTCATCAGACCAAAGTACAGATTTCCACTTGTCTAATATCCATTCCTTGTGTTTCTTGGCCCAAGCAGTTCTCTTCTTGTTCTTCCTGGCTTATTTGCAGCAATTCAACCGTGAAGGCCTGACTCACGCAGTCTCCCCTGAACAGTCGGTGTTGAGATGTGTCTGCTACTTAATCTCTGCGAAGCATTTATGTGGGCTCTAATCTGAGGTGCTGTTAATTTGGGGTTTCTAAGGCTGGTAACTCTGTTGAACTTATCCTTTACAGCAGAGGTTACTCTTGTTCTTCCTTTCCCGTGGTGGTCCTCATGCCAGCCAGTTTCATCATAGCATTTGATGGTCACAACTGCACTTGAGGATACATTCAAAATTGACACTTTCCAGATTGACTGACCATGTCTTAAAGTAATGATGGACTGTCGTTTCCCTTTACTTAGTTGAGTGGTTCTTGCCATAATATAGATTAGAACTAGAGGTCGACCGATTAATCGGACGATTTTTGGCATTTTTTAACATAATCTGCATCGGCCAATATCCAAGTATATCAAGCCGAATATTAGGCAGGCGCATCTGAAATAAATGTTTTTGTTGAGAAAGTTTGTCTGTTAAGTAATTATCATTTCTTTTACATTTT
>JAPMOB010238248.1:0-12395 GCA_029875015.1 Lepomis gibbosus
CTCTGACATCATCCTTCTGGAGCCTTTAGCATCCAGCCTCTGCAGCTCATCCAGGTCAGCTGGTCTTCCACCTGCCAAAATTCTCCCACACTGCACAGCTCCTCTGCACCCTGCCACCTACTTGAATTCGACTGGTACTTGCTCACTGTGCTACAAGTGGCTCAGGCCCATCTTAAATCCAGGACATGGTCAAACCATACACCCCAGCCCGTCCACAGCCTTTAAAATATTATATACATACAATATATGTCATTTAAAATAACTATGTGACTGTGTGTTTGTGTTTTGTGGTTTACTGACTGCCATGGCTGAATATCAATGTAGTAAAGTGTGACTTCCCAAACATCTGCACCAGAACTAGCCAACATATAAATGTGGCTGAGATCTGATTGACAGCCACATTAAAACAAGAAGTATCACATTTGTGTCTGAATGTTGATAAAAAGGAGTTTTTACAGACTTCAGCAAAAATTTCACCTCAGTCGTGTCCCAAAATAACAACCATGTGTGCTTATTCACGAGACTGGATAACAGGGAAAACATTTTTTTTAAATACTCTACTGAATGTCACATTCCATTACCCACTCTAAGAGTGTGGCTGGCTGCTTTGTCAAGAACAAACCACAGAGCAACCGCCTGGTTATCAAGTCAAGGTCACTCATTTTGATGGATTTTCTTCTTTCAGTTTTTAATCTCTCAAAAAAAGAATTTAGACAGAGCGTGTATGTGTGTCTTTATAAAGTCAGCCTTTATGCAGGTCTTTGTCTGGACAGGTCAAGTCAGTGCCAAGCTGCATGTAATTTCTTTTCTCTCCGTGAGCTTTTGCTGAGTGACATTTCCACCCCGCAGCATCAGACATCAGATTGACAAGGAAGCGGCTTGGATATGTTGGCAGGTCATTGTATCTATATATAAAGCCTGAGTTCCACTGACTAGTGAAGAAGCAGACAGAGAGACAGTAGACGGAGGGAGGTGCATGGATGGAATCTGTGTTGGGTGGGTTACATTTGTGTGTGTGAGTGTGTCTGTAGCGAGCCAGTGAGGAGAGTTGCTGACTGATGACGGTGGTTCAGACGCCAGGCAGACAATGGCCTAGTAATTGTCTGCCACTTCTCCCTCTCGCCTCCCACCTGCGCCTTCTCCCTTGCCATCCATTCTTCCCATGAGATGCCCTTTCTTCCTCTCTCTCTGTCCTGTAAAACAGGTCAGGTGTTCGTCACTGTGGCGCAGATTAAGCCAGGAGCTGCGAATAGAATCCATTCTGAAGCTGTCATGGTATCTTTCGTAATATGTTCAAATATTACAATCAAGAAACGCATGAAGGGAATGGTAAGGCCCCAACAAATGGATGTGATGTCACTGTTCAGGAGTCAATTTGGTAATTTGTACATACAAAAAACAACAGAAACAATTTTTTTAAATTACATACATTTTCAGACACAGTGTTTTAGATTCTACTTAGCCTTCAAACTCATGGATCTGTTATTCTGACAGGAGTTCCTGGACTGTACATCATTAGCTCACTGCTACTACTTCTGTGTGAAAGTAAAAGTCAAGATTAAATGTTTTTTTTTTAAGTCAAGCAATTAATGTTACTTAACTTACGTAAGTTAACTGATGTAGACAACGTAGTTATTTTAACCCAAACCAAGATCTTTTCCTAAAGCTAACTTAGTACTTAAGGTGCCTAAACCTAACCAAATTAAACTGACATTTCATAACATTAATCTTAACAAAGTGCCATTTCAGAAAGATTAACAAGTACTCTTATTTTGAAAGTCTAATGGGACATTGGAGTCAAAAAACTTTGAAAAAACGATGCTTAAGAGGTACACAGCGCGTTAAAAAGCGACGGACCGATTGTCCGTATGTGATGAGGTGGGAGTGAAGATCTAAAGCCCCTTTTCCACTGCACAGTACCAGCTCGACTCGGCTCAACTCGCCTTTGTTTGGTTTCCACTATGGAAAAGTACCTGTACCTGCTTCCAGGTACTTTTTTTTCGTATCACCTCCATCAATCCGCAGGAGGAACGTGTGAGGCCGCCCACTCACAGAGCCCTCTGCTCCCGCCGTCACACAGACCGCTGCGGCAACAACAGCAGAGGAAAACACAGCTGGAAGGTTTTCATACCGCTTATCTGTATCTACATTCTGAGAATTGTTGAAACGTTTTAACTTCGCTGGTGTGTCGCATTGAACGTTACGTCATGGCGTAATGACCAGGGGTACTATCTCTGGGTGCTATCTGTAATGGAAAACGGAGAACGGCCAAACAGAGACGAGGCGAGGCGAGGCAAGTTGAGCTGGTACTGGTAAAGGAAAGAGGTGAGATAATGAATGCAGCCCTCGCATTTCTTTGTTTTTTTGGTTGCACGTTGCATGAACCACAGCTTGTTTGATCATTGACCAATGACATGACTTTTCATCTGGAGAACTCAGAGAAGCCAGGAGTGAGCGCACTCTACTGAATGCTACTGAATGGATCCTTAATATTAGCTGACATTCTTCTTGTTGTTTCCTCTAAGGCCATGTTCAGAATGACAATAGCACTGCACCAATATACTCACTGACCAATGAACTGACATCTACCGCAATGTAACATCTTCTGACAATGTACTCCATTAGCCAGTAGAATGCAAGCACCATTCCAGGTAGAATTCCAGAGATCTGACAAAGCTTCACATTCATGGATGTACTAATCAAACTGGACTTTCATCTTGTTTTGTGTTTTAATGCGAGCTAAATCTGGTTTAACTTGAAGTTTCCTCTAAACTTTATGCGCCCGTTCTCTTGTGGCGCATCATTAAGACATATTCAGACATTCACGCAAATTTGAAAGCAAGACCGTTTGTGTTTGTACGCCCCAGACTAGAGCTGTCCGTGGACACACTGTCCATCAACTTTGTATTCGCACCACTTCTTAGATTTGACTTTTGAACATACAGTTACCATCAGGCATTTCCTGTGAAAAAGTTTCTCCAATATAACACCATGCAGAAGGGTAATCTACACAGCCAAACACACAGCCTATAATACAAAAATATTAGTGTTCAAAGTGGGATATTCTTCCACATCTCTCATATTCAATTAGTTGCTCTGGCGCCAAGATAAACTGTTGGACTTCAACTGAGACAGAAATGCACACACAAATGTGTTCGTGTGTATGTGAGAATGAATATGGAGGCTTGTAAGGCCGTTGATAAAACACATAATGAGAGGCAGGAGAAGGAGAACCATCCCTCTGGTTGACCATACACTGAAGAAATGTCCTGTTAACCGGTCATTGAACCTCTGACTGTGTCTTAAAATCACATTCCTCCCAAAAACAATCTCAAAATGTTATCTACTTACTGCTATTTCAGTTTGTTAAAAAGAAGATCCTCGCCTGATGTTCACCGTCAGTACCTCCAAAATTAACAAGCCATGCTGAAATCAGACAAAATTAAATTAAATTAAAGCACACAGGGCATGCAGCAACTTCTAGGCATGTCATGCCACTCGGCAGCCATTTTGGCAACGCTTCCGGGCAGCTATTTAGGACCAACAAGACCAGGCTCCTATCTGAGTGAATGGGGAGAGGGCCAGATCTGCACTTTCACTGGTCACCGGGACATAAAAACTACATGAATGAAATCAGCATTAAAGTCTGATAAAAATCGGTTAAAAAGTTTGACAATTTTGCCCTAAAATAAGGTTTAAAAAGCGTTTTTCCCGACCGGTTCTAATTCTACTACGCATGCGTCACCACCAACGCACAGTAGAAGTAAGGCAGACCCTTACATCAGTGGAACCACACGATTTGCGGAAATATGTTTCCCACTTTGGCTGTTAAAAGCAGACGATTAGCTATCTAGTGGAAGGGGCGGGATCACCGCTATCTTTATCGTTACGGGCTTTCCCCATAGAGTTTAATTCAGAATGTGATTGAGTGGCGTGTCTCCTCTAAAATGTCTCTGGAGGCGCTGTTGCCGAAGGTGGGTTGATGCAGCTTCTCTCCCTCTCTCAATGAGAAACAAACAATGTATTTGTTTGTTTCTACTTAGATGGCGCAATAACTATGACTCCAGATTTGCCTATAGATGTCCTGAGGCCGGGACTCAAGGGTCTTTAGATTGCACTGCCCAAATTTTAATTTGATCCAATTATTTCTCTAGGAGGTGGATGTTAAAGTATGAAGCCTGTAAATAGACAAAAATACCCTAAAATTGCACATTTAATTCAAAATGTCTGACTTCCTTTTGGGTTTGGGTTATGGTTACAAGAGTTTTTTGAGAAACTCAAATGTCTAGAGTTGATACATCTGCCTCCCAAATGTTGAACATCGAGTCAAATCATCCGCGGGGGGCTGCTTCATTGAAATGTTGTTGGGGGCACTATTTTTCCACACTCATGGCCCCGAACCCTATAAGTGAACAAAAAAATACACGTTGTGATGTGTTTCATGGGTTGTTAAGCCTCCTTAGCCTCTCAAAAAACAGCTTCAATAATCAAGGTCTTAAAGCATTTCTGCAGACATTTGAAATGGATCCAGTCAAGGACGAGTAAATCAAAGCCAGTTGCCAGCAGGCGGTGCTATGACTGTGGCAAAAATGCGTTCAAAGTCTAAAAATAAGAATTGGAATAATAAAAAAGGCATTAATTTCAATAGGGTCCTGGCATGGTTTGTGTTTAGCCCCTAATAATCAGTTAAACAGCATTTTGGTTAGACATTTATTTATTAAAAGACTTTTCAGCATTTCATATTGTTTTTTGCAACAGGAATGCTTTCACTAATCTCCCAAAGCTCCTGGAGCTTGTCTGCCCTGAACTCTGGAAACTCAGCAAAGTCTCTTTGATTCTCAGTGATTCATCTTATCATAACTCTTAACTCTCAGCTTGGTAAAGAAGTGCACAGTACTCTATATCAACAGCCGGTTACAGTTTCGCTAGATCTCTCTATAAACAGGGAGACAACTCTGGCACCATTCTGCACACACACACACACACACACACACACAAACAAGCACATGTTTAGTAAAGCAGGCTTGACTGATACACAGCTCCTCCTACATACTCTTCATTTGACAGCACAGGGATAAAAGTTCACATTTTTCCATAACGAGCCGGCAGTATCAGCTCGTGGAAAAGTCTACAGAGAGGGCAGCGTTCATAAATGCCAGATCAGATTTCAGTGGTGAGCAGCTTGCAGAGAAGCACATTCACAAGAGAAAATGACTCCTCTGAGGACCCAGTCCTGACGGGAGCACTCAGAAGCTAGCAGATAAAAAGGAAAACACCCACGGTCACTGGTATGGGTGAAACTTGCTGTGGCTGGGATGTGATCCTGCTGAGTCCTGCTGAACTACCGGACAGCTGGCTCCTAGAACAATACGGCCGCCTGCAAGCTGCTAATTTGTAGTGCTGAAGTGTAGCAGAGGCTGAGATCACAGGTCGTCTCCCTTGGTCACCGGGGCTCGAATCCCAGCAGTTACAAAAGCTCAAGAGCAAGCCAGAGTTCTCTCAATGTGGGGCCACATAGGCCACATCCTTCTGGAACCTCTTAATTGCTATTAATAATGTGATCATCAATACTATCAATTTTCTTCTTGCTTTCCATACAAAAAGGATTCACTCCATTTTATTAATGAGGTCATATTATGTTCTTTTTCAGGTTTATCAATTTCTTTAGGGTTTGTACCAGAACAACCATATTGCTGCGGCTCCTCTTTTCACCCTGTGTTGAATGCTTTGCTTTAACTACAGAGTAAACCATCTCACTTTTATAAGATCTTTGTCTGGATTTCCATGCACAGTCTTGCAGCAAGCAAGACTTTCAGAGTGGTGAGTTATTCATTTGTAACAAATTGATCTTTCATATTGTTCTACATCCCAAAAACTTCATGTCCACCGGCTGCCTGGAGGGTCTCTAGCATTGAGTAGGTTGGGCGGGGTGAGGGGAGTCATCGGGTGGACGTCTTGTCACTGTGCGTGCTGCAGCTCAGTGTGTTTCTCCGCCAGTGTTTTTGAGGTTGTGCCACACTAGCAGCTAGGCGAGCATTATGACGCGTTACATAGTGACGCAGAGAGGTTACAGAAGTAAAGGCTGGACTATACAATCCAGCTGTATTCAGGCAGTTTAGGGCAGTGTTTTCTCTGGGAAATGGTAACTTTTTCACTTTGCAAACCTATTACATGCACAAAAAGATATATGACACAATAAAGGAAAAGGAAAAAGCCAAAAAGCATAATAGGACCTCTTTAATATTTTGATTGATTTCCATCTTGTCTAAGGTAAATGTGGTTATTGGCCTGAGCAGAATATTTACTGTAGCTATTGTTCTATGTGAGAAGTCGAATTACTCTACAACGTTGCTTTCTTTGGCATTTTCTTTAGTGCTGAGCTCTCATTACTGTGGTGTTTCCGCACTTTACTTCCCAGCATCACTTACTCTGAACTACAAGATTTTCCTGGTAAAAAAACTGGAAAAACACTTTATTTTAATTAGAAAATCTCAAAGTTTTCAAGACCTGGACATAAGGTCAATCTCTAATGTGTCCCAATCAAGTGTTACAGCCCCTGATCCAACTGTTTTTGAGTATTTGCCAGAACAGATGCACACAGCTGTACAATTAGCATAAACTAGGCCTACATGAAGTTGGTACTCAGACAAAAAAGACAAAAAATCACAGTTTCCTCATTCATTTCAATGAGACCGGTTTAATTGTGTTGGTCAGCAACAGAGAGGAGAAAATTATTGATGCCGCGGTAACTTTTCAGAATTATAAAGCCTTGTCTCACAGTATTTTAAACCACTGTGCAGTCTGTTGAGGTCTAAGCGGCTCTTCAGTCTTGACTTGTTCACTTAAGATGAATATCAATAACTGAAACTGCTTGCTGCCACTTATTTGTGCCATACAGATGCTGACACTTCTGTTACCTTGGCAAAGGTTACATAATTAAATGGTAAAATCACATTCACCCCATTCACACACATTCATTCCCAAATAGAGGTTAACACATTAATGGGCTCTATATTATGGATGACGCAACTGGAACAGACAATATGATGGTTTGACACATATGAAGCTCTAACTGGCCTTGATTTTGATCTTGTGGAACAACTTGGGACATCTGTATTTACGTTCTAATAAATCAGTGACAGCAGCAAAAAGACACGCTTGCATGAAAGTAATTCTGACTGTAAGATTGAGGAATTTAGCTCACGGCATTAGGAGCTGATAATGCTGTGGCCGTGTAAGTTCACTCCAAACATGGGGGTGCATTGGGGTGTGGTGACCCTAATGTGGGTGGGTGTGTGACACCCATATAGAAACATCCCCAACATACTGCCTGCAGTTTTACATAGTTGTTTAGGCTAATTTTTATTTAATTGATTAAGAGACAAAATTAATTTGATTGGTGAGGGAGACGTGTTCTCAGAATTCTGTCAAGGTTACCATGATCAGTTTGTGTGGAGGCTGTCTAAATCTTTTTGTTACCAGGCTGGTAGAGGGGGATCCCACCCAGCTCATTATTTTTAATTAACTGCACCTTTTCAGTGCTGTTACCCATGACTTTGCACATATTGCTGCTGGTCTTTCTGCCGGCACATAGTGACTAACAACACAGAAAGGCCCAGATGTTAACATTTCCCTCACAAACCAAAAAAGTACACTGCATCCGTTGATATGGAGTATGCATCTGGAGAATAAATGCAGGTGCTCTGGATAGAAAAGTCTGACAAGATGACAAAATGAGAGATAACAGTGTGGATAGAGCATGCATTTCTGAGTGAATATACTCACAAGGATCGAGGAGTATGTGCTTAAACCTCAGGTTTATGCAATTTCTCATAATCCACATCATGTTTAACTAGACTGTTGCGTAAGTCTTTGCTGATACAGAATGACTGGCTGATAATAAAAAAGCAGAGAAGACCTGAGGGATGGAGAGAGTGAGCACAGGCGCTCTGCTGCTTCCAGGTGCTTCCAGGAATAGCAGAGCCGCTAATGGCGCTGGCCGGCAAAGTGGGCCGTAATGCCTGTTGATGGAAAACACAGCCGGCCAATTACAGCGCCCATATCTAATCACCGGGGTCAGGGTCTCCTCCTGTCCACCATCTGTCTTCATTTGACGTCCCTGTCATGAGCTGTTGTCTCATCAATGGGTGGGAGTTCGATAGATCGCAACGCACAGTCAAAAAGGCAAAGGGAGGAGAGTGTGTTGTCAAGCGGGTTTGACCCAAACACACACACACACACACACACACACACACACACAGAAGCATTCAAATGCTGGATGTAGAACGATGATGTAATAAAACATAGTTGACATTCAACCTCCATCAAAGAAGAGTACAGCACAGAAACACACACACACACACACACACTGATTCAAATGCTGGCCTGGGTTAGGTGATGTCATAAAAAGTGGCAGACAGCACAGGTCTGTTCAGACAGCAGCTTTATGGGAGGAAGATCATATTCCTGAAACCTTCTGCTGTCTCCTCTCAGAGGACAGAGAAGCTGCTGATATTCAGTACTGCTCGTTCAGACTGTGTGTGTCTCTGTAAAGTCACATACTATATGGCAAACAGAAATAAAATAATTACATAGTCAATAATCACACACATCTAAAGGGTTACTTAACCAAAAATGGTGTCATCGTGAGATTCCAGAAGACACAAATGGTACAAAGAAAAAAGGTAGAGAGTATGCAGATACACATAAGAAGTTATATTCATGCAATAAACCAACTGCATTGGCTGGAAAATGTTCTATACAGAGCCGAAGTCATGACCTCATGTCTGGGCTAGCTTTTGCTAATGTTATTTAGCATTTCTTTCAAAAAATGAAGTGTGTTCCTGGTTTATTTTCTACTCAAGGACAAACTGGCTCCCACTACAGTACATATGATACATACAAAAAAATCAGCAATACTGTTAAATTGTAAAATTAATATTTGAACCCCTACTCACAGGCCACGCAACCAGGCTACGCAAATACCATGGATCTGAGAAGTATACAAAGGTATAATTCTTCTTTCATGTCAGTTAGTATTATCTGTGTTTACTGCTGTCCGGAGACAAAGACAAAGAAACAGCTGATCAGTCATGTGAGTTAAATGCTTACTACTTCAGAACTTATTCGGGAAAGATAGCTCCATCTCCTATACAGCAAATTAACTGTTTTTCAAAAAACGTCAAAAACACTAAAAGCGAGCGTAAAAACTTTTTTGCGGATATTTGCCGTTTCCATCAACCTTTTTTAATGTGATCCTTCAAAATGCACATAAAAATAAATTTTTGGAAATGCAGAGAGATACTTGTCTCCTCTATGAAACATCTGGATCCTCACTGCGCTGCAATATTAGAAACTATGATAGATTGCATCACATCTCTCTCTCATTCTCAAATTGTTGCAAAGTATTATTATTAGATATAAGTTGTCCTTGACATTCAAATGAATACAAAATATACAAATAAATAAATGTTTTATTGTAGTTTCTAAAAATTAGGTGATTTGTGCATTTGTGCATTTGTGCTAACCAGTTATTCCTGGATGTAAGGAAAGGTGCCCCTAACCTGGCAACAACATTTGAGAGCAAAAACATCAGAGCTACACTGAACAAATTTATAAACGCAACACTTTTGTTTTTGCCCCCATTCATCATGAGCTGAACTCAAAGATCTAAGACTTTCTCTATGTACACAAAAGGCCTAAAATAGATTATAATAATATTTTAATAAAAATACAATGTCAAAAACCCGGTCAGTAGCATCGTGTTGCTGCTTTGCATCACCCAATCGTAGAGCTAAGCATGAGCGGCTGCGTCATGTCCCTTTTCTTCACTAAAACACCCTCCAGAGTTTTGAAACACAAAAAGGGGGTCGGCAGCGTTTCCAATATTCTCTGTTTTAGGTCTTCATTTTCATAATTTTAGTCTGGATGGGAGGTGCAAATGTAGCCAAAGGTCTCTGTTTTAATTCGAAAATGCAGTAGGGTGGATGGAGCCAGAGACCAGCCACCTGGACAGCTGCTGCAAAATCGATTTTTTATAACCAAAGAATTTCTGCACAAAGTGTCAGGAACCGTCTCAGGGAAGCTCATCTGCATGCTCATCATCCTCATCAGGGTCTTGACCTGACTGAAACTTCGCACAGCCTTTGAAGAGGAATGGACCGACATTCCGCAGGCCACAATCAACAACCTGATCCACTCTATGTGAAGGAGATGTGCTGCATTGTGTGGGGCAAATGGTGGTCCCATCTGATCCTAACTGGTTTCCAGACTCCCCCGGACCTCCCCAATATAGTGAAGCTGCACATTTTCGAGTGGCCTTTTACTGTGGCCAGCCTAAGGCACACCTGTGCAATGCCCATGCTGTCTGATCAGCATCTTGATATGCCACACCTGTGAGCTGGATGGATTATCTCTGCAAAGAAGAAGTGCTCGCTAACACAGATTTGTGACAGATTTTTGACAGATTTGTGAACAATATTTGAGAGAAAGAGAAAGGGAAAGTCTTAGATCTTAGATGAGTTCAGCTCAAGATGAATGGGGGCTAAAACCAAAAGTGTTGCGTTTAATTATAATAAAGGTGAATGGAGAAATTTTATTGCACTCTCTTTACCACCCACAGCTGGAGCAGAACAAGTTCGGCAAAATTCTCTGGGGTCTGTTAAATGCATTTTGAAAAATGGCTGTTTAATTTGGAAATCTGAAATTTGAACATTTTCAACTCTGTACCTCTGCACATCTATCCACTGAAGAAGACCATTTGTTATGATCAAAAGCTCAACAACTACTAAATGGACCGTTAAGGTTGTTTGGGCAACATAAAAACTGCTTATGAAGATTAAAAATTAATTTTGCTTTTAAGCATATTTCCAATTTATTAACTTGGTTTACATAATCCGGTTAAACTGTCGGCTTGCTGGTTTACAACCTGTGGGATTGCCTGACTGGTCTTGTTTCTTGGTCAGTAGGGCTTACAAGTGATGTCGTTGTGTTCCCAGATCTTAGCAATTCATTTGAGCTAAAGTTGTAGAAGACTGTAGCATCATTTATAAAAAGGGAAATGGTCTTGTTATATACAGAGGAGCATATAGTACATGAGGATTACACTGTGTGTGTGTGTGTGTGTGTGTGTGTGTGTGTGTAGGTGTGTGTGTGTGTGTGTGTATGCCTGTGTCAATGAATGTGTGAGTGAGCTGGGACATAGAGAGAGAGAAAGAAAGAGAGAGCATATCTGTGCAGTCGGCGGAGCTCCAGCTGTGGTGTGCTTTGAGGCAGAACTGAGTGGAGGTGTGAACGCACAGCCAGGTGCTGCCCCCATCTCACCCTAACACCTTCACTCAGTCCACTTCCTCCCCATTAATTAGGAGAAATTGTGTTGGGGGAGCGGAGAGGGTGATGGTGGTAGTGGTGAGGGGGGTATGGAGGGTGGTGCATATGGGAGTTGTGAAACAGCTGTCTAATTGGCTGTTACATCAGAGGCCCCGTTACGTGTGCATTTTGGTTCTTTTCATTCATACATGACAACATATTGAAAGAAATTGAATATTTTATAAATAGTTTTATTTTCAAACTCTACTATAGTGAGATCGTATCGAGTTAATTTGTACGTAACATTATCCATCAACCATTGTCTTGATCGGTCTGGGAGCATTTGTTCTTGTGAAGTTGGAAATTATTTATTCCTGTGTTTTGATGTTATGCTGTGCTGACATAAATGAAGAAAATCCTCAGTCTCCTTGCTGGTTGATCCGACATTTAAAATCATTACCGCTTGTTGTTAACAGGCAGCTCGAAGCCTGTAAAAGGAAACACTTCTTGTTAAATTCAGTGAATATTTTCCCATGGTTCGCTAGCTCTGAGTTTTGTTCGTGCTCCGAAAGAAAATCAGTTTTGTCTACACAGCCCTGGCTCTGTAAAGAAAGTGTTAAGGGCATTTCCACAACTGGTTGGGTTTGTTAGCTTTGCAGCAGCAGTAGCAGTCAGTTTGCTAACGCACAACAGAGCTAAGAGAATTTACATTACTTGCTGTGTTTGTCTTCTCTAAGGTTATTAGGGCTGCAGCTAATGATGATTTTAGTATTCAAAGCTTCGATAGATTATTTCAACGATTCATCGATGCGTTATTTAAGAAGTACTTTTGCTTGACAGGTTGCCACACTACAGGCGCTGACAGCAGCTATGTCACCCGGCACAGGTCTCCAAACCACGTTTTGTCAAGAAAGCGCGTGAAATGTAAAACGCGAAATTATTATTATTAGAAAGATGGCGATTATAAAGACAAAGAATCTGGGTGAAGGATGGATTAGCACACGCAGTTAGCAGGGATTGTCTGAGCTACAGAGAGAGCTGCAGGTGAGTTAAAAGGTGCAGCTCCCCGACACCCAGTTAACTCCTGA
>JAPMOB010238250.1:0-12800 GCA_029875015.1 Lepomis gibbosus
ATATATATATATATCAAAATTTATTGCAGTGTACGCATACGAGGAATTTGACTCTGACTATACATGTCTGAGGTTGCACTGGAGCAACCAAGGGTTAAGTGTCATGCTCAGGGACACATTGATGGTTGACAAATCACAGTGGGATTTGAATCCGCGTCTCTCATACCAAAGAAATGTGTCTTGTCCTCTGCACCATCACCACGACTCTGTAAAGTCTTGTCAGATTGTTTCTAACACGACTCAACAGAACTTGAAACTACTGTCATGCCCTTTGATGAATCCACTGGTTGAATCTATTTCGCACTTACAGGTACTGACGTGAATATGCTTACTGTATGTCGGTCCTTACCAAACTGTTTTTGTTTCAGGTTGACTCACCTTTGAATCTGAAGCATCCACATGATGTTGTAATCTTCATGAGGCAAGAGACTCGTGTTAACTACCTCAAGAAGCTGGAGGTGTGTGGTTTTCACTTTGTCCATGTTGCCACATGTAAAGATGTTGTCAAAGTGTTTTTCTCTTTGAATTGCCATTCTAGTTAATTTCTCCAACAACAGAGTGTATTGCTTTCAGGTTCTCTTGTACTTTTAGCATGAATACTTTATTTCACTACTTCATTCATTGCTTGCCATTATTTATTCAGTTGTCCATTTCTTACTAGTCCTCACTGATTGATTCTCCTTGGTTATTGTTGAGCAGAAACAGCTAGTGGCACAGAAAATTCACATAGAGGAGAACGAGGACAGAGACACAGGCCTGGAACAGAGACACTATAAGGAGGATGCAGACTGTGTCATGGCTAAGGTACCTCTCGGAGACCTGGACCTGTATGATGGCACTTATATCTCCTTGGAAAGCAAAGACATCAGGTAAGCTCTCCTCAATAAAACACGTCATTGCCAATGTTTATCTGTACAGTGTTTTCATATACTGCTAATGCATTGATTAAATTATGCATAGCCAAATCAAATGAGTGTGTCTAGATTCTTTTGATTGATGATTATGATATTGTCATTTTTTCCCCTTCTTTTCCGTAGCCCTGAAGATTATGTAGATTCCCGGTCATCTCTCCCCCCAGATCTAGAAAAGCCAGACTGTGTGAAAGTTTTTGAACTACCTTATAGCATCCATGCTTTCCAGCATCTCAGGGTGAGTAGAGGCCAAACTTGTCAATATTTTGTTCACAATGGAAGAAGAAGGGAATGACCCATGATAACGAGTACCATCTAAGTGGTGTGAGGGGGGGATGCAGTCAAGGTATGCTGTAACTCTGTGTAAAAGTACTCGCCACTCTAATGTATGTTATTGGAAACTGTTAATCAAATAAGCATCCTGCTGGGAATGTATTTAACCTTTAGCTTAGCAGAGGTGACTTGTTGTTTATAGAAATGCTCTGTTTACAGTTTCCCTAAAATTATTGGAATTTTGTAAGAACATACAAATACAGAAGAAAATAATATACAACCAGAATATGGGTTCACTTAAAGCAGTTATAGGCGGATGATTATGAATAATGGTCCTGAAGTATGTATATAACTGTTTGATTTGTTGGTGGCTTTGCAGCTGATATTTCCTATTAAATATTACATTAACTGCAAAATCAATCATATCTAGATCAGTTCTGGTACAGGGTTAGTGAAGCATGAGGTAGTTACTAGAGCAAACTAAGTAAGTACCAGATTTCAGGAGCACCAAAGATCAGTTACAAGGTGGACATTTTCTGATAAAGTCTGTGCAGATATATAAATACCAAAGTTACCCAGACAGGGAAGCCCAGCCAACATATCAAATAAAATTTATTGAGTATTGCAGATATCTTCAGGATTGACTAAACCTTCAACAATTAATTGATTAGGTAGAAGAAAACTAATCAACTAATAACGAATAACTATCTTGATAATCAGTTAATCATTTCTGTCATTTTTTTCAAGCAAAAGTGTCAAAACATTGCTTGGTTCCAGCTTCTTAAATGCAAGGAAATAAAGAGTCTCTGGGTTTTGGACTGTTGGTTGGACAAAAGAAGACATCACGTTGGGCTCTGGGAAATTGTGATGATCTTTTTTCAGAATTTATTGACTTTTTATAGACAAAACAATTAATGGTGAAAGTAATCGGCAGATTAAGCTATAATGACAGTAAACGCTAGTTGAACCAAAGAGTTTAATGGTAATTGCAATCTAAAGACGTAGACTGGGGGCAACTGGATGTTAATTAAAGACTTCCAATAATCCAGCAGTAAAAACAAAACTACTTTTTTAATCCTCCTCTTACAGCTCAGAGGAACACTGGTTTTGTTTCTCTTTAAAAGGCATTTTCTGCAGTTTATCAACATGATTGTTTGTTTCATATTTAAATATAAAGCTTTCATCTGCCAGGATATCAAGACATTCATCTTCTGTGATCCTTTTAGCAATACAAATGCAAATCACTGTAATCTGTATCTCTGGATCTCAAGAGCAACTTGATTTTATCTTAGGGCTGCATTCAAATCCAACAACAATTTTATAAATGTGGCCTGTGGGTAAAGATTAAAAAACAGTAGTGTTTTTGTTTACAAATAAAGGTAAGTTAACATCTTGTTGCAGTCAGATGAATTAATCCAGATCTCGCTGTCACTTTTCATTTAGTCATCCATTTATTGTCTTTACTTTCTTTATCAGGGTAATAGTCCAGTGGATGTTCACCGGCACATCATATTTATTTGTATATAGTTGTAGGGACATTTAACGTGTGCTTTGGAAATTTGTATGCTGTTTTATGTAGTTGTCAAACACTTTTGACTGATCACAAGTTAAAATTCCAAGTAATAGACTCCTCCCTTCTGTCTCTTCCAGGGTGTTCAGGAGAGGGCAAACTTGACTTCCCCGCTGCTTTCTAAGGAGGATCCCATTTTTAGTTCATTGTCTCATAATGTGGGCCGCAGTGTTGATGAAGTTGGCCATCGCATCCATCAAGGGTTAGTGAGGGTAAGGTCTGCGTCTAGAACTATGCCTTACTAACTGTGCAAATATTCAAGACATTTGTTTTTCCTTTGCAGATATTGGAAAAAAGCATGGGATGTGTGTAGAAAAAACATAATGGATTCAGAAGAAGCCTTTTTTTCTATAGAAATTGTAAAGCATGGAAAACGCAGAATAACTGCTAATTGGTAGCTGACCTGCATTTTTAGGATTTTTTTTGTGCATGCGTCTCGTCTCTCGTCTGTGTGTTTATATGCCTTCCTTTCAGTCAGCATCAGAAAATTTGTTTTTTAAGATGAGTTAATGACACCAAGATATTGAAGCAATAGTTAGTAATAGTTGTCAGTACAAATCACATTCAGAGTTGACATCATCAAATCAGTCAGTTAGGCATGTGATGAAGATCCATTGTAAAATTCTGCAAAACTGTTGGGAAAAACAAAGATTCCCCAGAGGCCTTGCAGTTAGCAGTATTTCGAGAAGGATACAAAAAAAAGTGTGTGTGTATGTTCTCATGATTGTGTGCTCCAGAACTCATCATCCTGGGTGCTGTACAACATGGCGTCTTTTTACTGGCGTATGAAGAACGAGCCTCAGAAGGCAGTGGACTGTGTGGTGCGTGCTCTGCATTTCTCCCCAAGGTACTGTCGGGCTGGTCAGAAAGCCATTGCCATAGTATACTGTTTATTGTATGTGACTACTCACAGGTGTTCACATTCTCATATTGTGTGTGTGTGTGTGTTGTACTTTCAGGCAGCAGAAGGATGTAGCCCTAGTCAACATGGCTAACATCCTGCACCGCGCCCATTTCTCAGCAGATGCTGCGATTCTTGCCCACGCTGCCCTGGACCTTACCTCAGATCTCTTCACCAGCCACTACACCTTAGGCAACATTTATGCTGTACGTTAGGGAAAAACATTTCTTATTCTTTCATATCCTGCAATTGGTACAGTAGCTCACAGTAGAGTGCTGTGTACCTAAGGTGTTGGCAAATGTGTTGATATTGATTTTTGATCTCACAATCTGTGGTTGAGTTTCAGGTATCCCATAAGATAACACAAATCCGTCAGAATTCTGCTGTCAGCAGTTTCTCTTCTTACTTACAGTGGGATTTCTCCATGAAACAGTTCAGTGTTTGACCTCTGCAATATCCATGGTCTGTCTGTCTCCTTTTCTATCACTTTCTGACCAGATGCTTGGGGAATACAACCACTCAGTGCTGTGTTACGAGCAGGCACTGCAAGCCCAGCCAGGCTTCGAGCAGGCCCTGAGGAGGAAACATGCTGTGCTCTGTCAACAAAAGCTGGAGCAACGCCTGGAAGCCCAGCACAGGTAGGCGAGGACTTGTACATACAAGCACTAAATACTTCAGTGGTTACTTTCCATGGAATTACTACATGCTGTAAAGTAAATCAAAATATTACAGAGAAATTAGATTAGATAAAAATTTCCAAACATGTCCCTATTGGTTCCCATTAGTTAACATGGCGGCCCGCCACAGTCTAATTTGCTCTACCATAGTTTCAAAATGAACTATGGCTGCTGTGAGCTTGCATGCTCACACACTTTTGCATCCGACTCGAGACAACCACTTTTCTTTTGAGGTAACTACGGTAACGTCTGTTTCTGTCACTTGTCTGTGAGAAGGCGATTAAGCTAGCCGCACCTACATTTGGAGTGCACACGTGTTTAAGCCTTTATGGTAAGTGAAACAGCCCAGGGCGAGCTGACAGGCAGGTTAGCGACTTTATCCTGTCAGTTTGTCTATTTACAAAGACAAGTGTTGCAGTATGAGAGTCCTATCTGAAGAGAAGCTGTGAAGTCTTCATGTTACGCCATACGAGAACCACATACAATCTTATTTATCAAACTGGGTCGGTCTGAATTTTGCGCGAGGAGGATACACATGTGACAACGTCCGGTTTTCAAAATAAGATGTCTATACAGGATGGAAATAAGATTAATTGGATTAAATTCACAGAAAGTATAAAATACATTACATGTGTCCATTAAAAGTTAAAAAAACAATGCCAATAAAATGTTAGGGAAATTACTTTTCTATTTCTATTCACTATTGCTGGAAAAACATTAAATTAATTTGTTGACTTTTGTTGCTGTTTCATCACCATTTACAATGGATTTAAAATCAAATAGGTTGCTAGAGCACAACATGGTTTACTGTACATTTTTTAGTGCAAAGTTCTTCATAGATAACCTCTTAATTTTGCACCAAATTATTGCATTTATCTTTATAATGTACAAAATTTCCTTGGGGGGGAGGGGGCATGCCCCTAGACCCACCATAGTCTCTTGTGTCCCATTGCAAACCAAATAACTGAGGCACCAAGAGTAACAAACTATCAGCTTACCAGTATACAACACATTTGATCCTGGGTTAGGTTGTCTGATAAGGCATTTTCTTCCACTCTTTTCACAGTTCAGTTTAAAAATACATTGAAAATGTTGGAACTGAACTATTTATGATCATTACAAATGGGTTATTAAGCTGGTACGCAGTTTCGAGTACCTGGGACTTAACACCACATTTCTGTTTTATGAAGTATAGGTTGCAAGGGAAATCAGTATTGTTATCATTTAGTATGTTGTGGATTTTTAATGACACAACAAAACTGAATTTTTTTTCCTTGTAGGGAACATTTGTTTGAACTTACAAACCTCTACAATGCAGTATGTGTGTAAATGAAAAGTGTCCTAGAGCTGGCATAGTCAGTATTTTGCTCTGAATGCAGAGATGATTTTTTTTTGGCTGATCCTTTAAGATGGATCGTGTTGTTGTAGGGTTATCATGTAATATGCTCTGTTTCCCTGCTATGCATTTTTACCAGTTGTCCTGTATTTCCTTTCCTCATTTTACTGGGTTTGTAGATCCCTGCAGCGGACACTGAATGAGCTGAAGGAGTACCAGAAGCAGCATGACCACTACCTTCGCCAGCAGGAGGCACTGGACAAACACAAGCTGCTGCAGGAAGAGCAGATCCTGCGCAACATCATCCATGAGACCCAGATGGCCAAGGAAGCACAACTTGGTAAGATGCCATGCACATAGAACAGAGAGAACACTTAAAACAATCCTGAGGTGTGCAGGGCTTACACACCTCAGGATTACTTTTTTCAATTTTGTATGTTTATATTCTTAACTGAAGAGCTAATTGCTTTAGCTGGTCTAGAAATAATAGGTTGACTTGCAAAGAAGAAGTGAGATGATCAGGCAGGTGATCTGCAGTAAACCAAGGGTACATCTTTACCGTTTGCTTCACCGAACAGAGGTAGTAATGCTGTGGAGTTTGGAAAAATAATGATTTTATGGAACTGTTGACTCATACATACTGTATGCAAGCTTACTATGTGAGTTGTTTGAAAATATGTGTTGTCAGATGAATCTGGCTTTGATCTTCATGCATATTGGTACATACACATCCCTCAATTTGGCAGTGTGTCACAGAACCTAATTATTGCATGTCATATGTGCTCCAGGGAACCATCAGATGTGCCGGCTGGGTCAGCAGCAGCGCAGCCTCTATTGCCCCTTTGACCTGCCTGTGCGCTATCACCGTGGCGATCTGTTTGAACATGTCCACTATGTCCAAGTGAGTGTGCTGAGATATTACAATGTACCTGGCGATTATTACCGGAGTCTTTTTCCTGCATAACGAATTTAAAGGGAGGCCACAACGCGCAAATTTCATTTCATCTTTTATTGTACAGGTTCCAGTTTATATTTCTCTATTTATTCATAGTTTGGGGAGGAAGTGTCAGTGGCATCCAGTGTGGCGCTTGTGTCAGAGCGTAATTCAAACCAGACTGCGGCTAGCCCCCAGCTCCATCCCTCTGTGTCCGGAGACCAGGACCCTGCTGCTTCCCTCTGGGGCAGCCATCAGGATTACACACAGGCAAGACAGATAACTACGTTCATTGTTTTGGTTTATGTTCAGATACATTTTTTTCATGTCAGCTCAGTTTCAAATTAAAACCAAAGGGACAAATGACACCTCTGTTAATGCACCCTCAACAAAATTCAGAGACCACACTAGACTTGCCAAACAAAATTATGATTCTGTAGGCAAATTACTGGATCGCATTTTGTCTTGCATTTGCGAGGTCATTCAAGAAAAAGTTGTGGGTAGCTTAAAAAATGGTTCTTAGTTAAAATTGTTATTTATTGCGAACCAAAGATTGCAAAATTACTGGTAAATAGTATACAGTATTAATTAGGCTTACCTGCATACTAGGGCTGTAACGGTTCTGAATCCAAGACTGAAACCACAATACAATCTTCCACGGTTTTGTGTCGCAATTCCGAGGGACAGAACTGCGACACACCCGCTCCCCGGACTGTTGAACTCTCATGAGGACACTGTTACTGTGGCAGCGGCAGCCATGTGGGGGCAAGGTAGCGGTATAAAACATATTTGTATTTCTAGTAGTTTTTAACATAAATTCATCATTTTAATTGTACTTCATTCTCCACCTTATTTTAGTTTTTACTCACTAATTGAATCTGCACCCTTTTTCTTCACTTCTACTTTCCACACACCGCTGGTCTCTCACTGCAAACATAGCCGCTTGCCATCTCTCTCTTTCCCTGTATAAGTCTCTGCTCTGCGCACTTTCCTCATAAGCAGTACCTTTTTTATAAAGTTGCTGCATCCAATAAACACACCTGCGATTCTGTTTTCATAGCAACAGGTGTGCATGTTACTGAATGACATCTGCACTGATGCATTTACTGTCGCTCTGTAATGTCGACCATGTCTGCATCTTGTGACGTTATACCAAATAACGTCTCTGTGTTTCTCTGCAAAATGCTAAAACGGGTCGCCAAATATCGCCTACTTAATCAGCTGCTAATATATGTGGGCGGCACACCCAAGTGAAGTATATGTGGGAAACACTGTTTTTAAAGTTAGGGCAAGCTGTAGGCCCATATTTTGTAAATTACTGTGTAAACCTATTTTATTGTCTTCTAACTGCATGTGTTATGTAACTATTTTGGTCCAGTAATAAATAACCGAGGAATGATTCGAACCGTGGCTCAAAAATCGAGGTCTGAACCGAACTGTGGATTTGGAGAATCGTTACACCCCTACTGCATACTATTGATAATTGAATGGACAAATCTAAAATTGTCTGATCAGAATGGCATGTTTGTATTAATATAGATGAAGTAATATTTTTCTGTTGTTATTTTTGACAGGTAGTGTTTTCACCTGTATTGTTTCGTTGGGAGTACTACATTTCAACTTCATTCGACTGTGCAATTGTTGGAGAATGAGAACAAAGTGTGTTTTTTTAACTTTAGGACACACAGAGGACTTTGTGGCCTCAGAGGAGTGACTGTGCCCATGAGTTCCCAAGTGTTCCCCCTGCTCACCTGCTCCCAACCTACTATCTTCCACCTGAAACACAGGGCCTCAGGTCAGTACACGTTCCTAGATCGGGGTATTTTTAGGGACCGAAATTAGTCGGCCAAAAATAGCAGGGTCGGTGTTCGGCCTAATAAGTCAATAGACTGATTGACAATACAGCGGTGTGGAAGCATTTTAAAGTATCTGAGAAAGACACAAAAATCACTGTTTGCCAACACTGTTCTGGTGAATTGTCTCCTAGCACATCCACTCTGTGGCTGACTTCTTAGAAAACGCAACAAACGGTCTGACCCGCTTTGAGTATTTCTATCACTCTTTTCTGTTAAGGTGATTAAGCTAGCCGCACCTACATTTGGAGTGCACACGTATTCAAGCCTTTATGGTAACTGAAACGGACCAGAACGAGCTGACAGGCAGGTTAGCGACTTTATCCTGTCATTTTTTCTCTTTACAAAGACAAGTGTTGCAGTATGAGAGTCCTACCTTAAGAGAGGCTGTGAAGTCTTCATGTTACGCGATACGAGGACCACATAAAACATTTATCATATTGGGTCGGACTTCATGAATTTAGTTTAAGGATACATATGTGACATCGTTCGGTTTTCAAAATAAGGTGTGTCCATTAAAAGTAAATGGATTTGGACAATTTATTTTACCTCTCCTTCTTTGTTTTCTCCAAATCCCATGGGAAACACTGAGTTAAAAGCATATTTTGACTATTTAATTTATGCAGTGGTAAAAAATGGCAAAAATGTGAATGTACTTTTTCGGTATTTGGGAAATTTCTTCATTATATTCAGTTCCGGCTTCAGCCAAGAATTTTTTGTGGTGCATCCAGAGGTACATTTAATGCATTCAAATGACTTGGGAATGAAATATGTCTAATTGTGTATATTCAGCCCAGTGGCAACTCTTCTCTATGGAAGTGGCAGTCCTCCTCAGACAGTAGCTCTGCCAAACTGCGGCCCCGTTCCCCAACCATATCCAGCCCTCCTGCCTGCCTCACTAGACTGGCCTCTGGAAGAAAAGGAGTTGCCAGATTCCTTTGCCTCCCAGGTATCTGTCTGCCTGTTTATTATGTGTGTGTGTTCATGTGTGCGATTTGAATAGGAAAATAATGTGGATAGATGGATACCATGTGCAGAATGTTTACAGAATTACTGTGCCCTAACTCTGTATGTCTGAGTTTGTGTATAAATGTTTTTTATGGTATGTGGAACTGTGCAGAAGAATATCCAATCATTAATATTACTTTGTGTGATTACAGATACTACAGTCACGCAGTGGAGGATGGACGATGGAGCAGATTGGTTCCAGAATAGCTCAAGCTATGAAACAAGTAATAGGACTCCTCATGCCTCTGTTCTCATAGCACAAGAGCGGCACATAAAAATGTTTCTGTCTTTGATAATTAAATGAAAATTGACCTTTTTTAATGACGTACCGATCAAGGTTGGTTTTTTTTTGTTTTTTTTGGGGGGGGGGACCNCCTTATCCTTATCTGACTTCTTTAATATACAGTCTTTAACATAGACACATAATATAGTCTGATCTGATGCTTACATTTACCTAAATGTTGATTTAAATATATGTCTGACACATTTGAACAACAGCTGTAAATACAAAATCTGACACACGGAATTAACATTAATTAGCGACAACTGATTTGACCTGCAGTGACATTTGTCATTTTAAGTGGCAAAAGAGACAGTCTGCGCGGGCTAAACATTGGGATGCTGCGTGCTGGATATTTTGTGTATATGTTAAACTTGCATACGGAGTGAAATACTCACACTATAGAGGAAGTAAAGTAATGATTGGATATTGATTGGCCTTACCGATACCGTACATTAGAATATGCCACGATAGGCACTGATTCTAAAACTTCGCTCGGGACTTCTCTATCCTTTAGTGAGGAAATGCTCATAAAGTAGAGTTCAGTTTTTGGATCTCCATTACGTCTCAGATTTGAGAATTTATTCATGAATCACTAACTGCTCTAAATTGTTCCCAACTGTAGTCTGAACCCAAGTGATTCATTTTCAGAGCTAACAGAAGTTTCTTTGTATATATAGGCCACTATACCCCGCTGGCAGGTCTACAATGAGGCAGCTCTATTCTGGCGGGCCAAAGGCAACGGCACCTGTGCCCTGCAGTGCCTGCGGCAAGTGTTAAGCTCAGCCCCGCCTTCCCATCACCACTTGTCCTTCACAAATGCTGCTAACTTGCTGCTACACCATGGCTTGACCACTGACGCACAAACACTACTGGAGCAAGCACAGGCTATCAATTCAACAGAGGTAAAGACATACTGGTACATACCCTGCTGGGTTTTACCATTTTCTCTGAATATGTCATACAGTAGGTGGGAGGACAAATGAAGCATGTATTTGATTAATGCAATGAAGACTGCAGTAAGGAGTGGCTTGAAGGTTAATAAAACAGAATTGATGGATATTTACATTTGTTTTGGACAGTACAAAGTTAGGTGTGTTTAGCCTTTATATGGCATGTCCCTGGAACAAAGTGTACTTAGTCCAAAATCATTACCAGCCATACCAGTTGGGCAACATTTGATTACCATGTCATGCCCAAACTTTGCTAAGTGCATCTTTTAATGGCCACTCACTGTGCCCTTTGTCAATTGGAGGCATCCAGCAGTATATTGTGCCATGTTACAAAGCACTCATCATCTCAAAGTGGTTCCAGGAACATGAATAAGAATTTAATCCTCTCCAGCGGACTGCATATTTTCCACATTTCAACCCAAAAAATTACCATGGGAAGATTTAAAGCATAAGTGTGTGGCCGAAAAAAATGTGAAAGACCTGCAAGATGCTATCAAATCAGCATGGGCTAAAGTCAATAGGGAACATTTCCAACATCTTGTTAAATCAAGCCTTAAATAAAGAAGTCATAGAGTTAAAAAGGAGCACACCCAATAAAATGACCATAGGTGTGTATCCAGTACATATTGATGATATACCAATCCAGAAACCATAGGTAGATTAGATGTAGCTGTTAAAGTGCAATAGGGAGGGGCAGTATATTAATATATGAGTCACCTCACTCAATCTCCACAAACTACAGAGAGTTGTTGAATGTGCAATTTTAGAAAAAACGCATTTATGTTGTTTTGTCCTCTGTATCTCTGTAAGATGTACACATATCTGCCTTAGCTGAGTTTTAGTTTTCACATATGTTACCCATCACCTAATGTTTCCTCTTATGTTTTGCTTTCCCTCCTCAGCCCCACACGCAGCTCAGCCTGGTGAGCATGCAGTTGGCCCAGGGCAATGTGACAGGTGCTCTGGCCTTGTTCCGCCACATCCTGGTGACGGCCCTTTCCTCCTCCTCTTCCTTCTCATCCCTTGCTGGCTGTGAACAGTGTCGCACCAGCCTACCTCTGCTGCGTTGTCTGCAGTTCTACCCCTTCCTTTATAATCTGTCACACCGACAGCCCTGCTCGCGTGAGTGAATAAAACACACATATGCTTATTTTACTTACTCTCTTAAGTTTAATGATTTTTTTATATGCAGGTGCTGGTCATATAATTAGAATATCATCAAAAAGTTGATTTATTTCAGTAATTCCATTCATAAAGTGCCAACGTGTTGTTGTGTTGAAAAACTGTAGTCTTGAATATAGTACACTCTCACTCAAAGTTTCGAAACATCTGCATTAATCTGGGATAAAGAATTTGGGATTTAGAGACACTGTTGGGGAGCAAATAGCAAAATCAAGTGTAGCTTTAAAGATGTTTCATGGATTTTGAAGGCCTTATATTGCAATATAAGGCTGTGTTTAAGCCAAGCAAGAAGCTAGAGCATCTGTACGTTTCCCATGTACCCCATGTTCTGATTGATTATGGCAGTTAGGTTCTGGCTAACCTATTATTATATCTCTAAATGTGTATTTTTCTTTAATTTTGTCTAAAACATAACTAAAGATTATGAATATTTTTCAATCACAGAATGATTGTACGATTTAGGGTAAATCTGATGGCTTTTATTAGAGATTAATTAGTCTAAATTATTGTTCTGATTACAAAAATTTTTGTAAAAACTACACCTTACAAATAGGTTTACAAATATGGCTGCCAGCATTAATCTCAACAGGGTGTCCGCGGAGTATTAAAAAGTCTTAAACACGATTTAACAAGGTATTAAATTTTGAAGATATTTTTTTCAGTGTGAAAATCCTGTTTGCCCCAAAGTTAGTCTGCACTCGACAGGCATAGAGCAGCGACTGTGATTCGTCTCTGTAACGTCCGGCGCAGGGATCCAGTCAGCGCCTGTTTCTCTCTTAAACGCCCCAAAAAATAGATCTATGCAAACCAGAAAAAGATTTACGAGTACAACTGACAGTAACCTCCCTCCCCACCGGACCATCAGTGCTAATCGTCCAAAACATAGTCGTAGTGGCGATCAGTAGTAACGGGATTAACCCGG
>JAPMOB010238255.1:0-22469 GCA_029875015.1 Lepomis gibbosus
GCGATATTTTTTTTGTCGCCCGATAAGAGTCTCACGTTAACGCAGCACGTTAACGCCGATAACGGCCCACCACTAATAAATACTCTGTCATAAGTAAAAGTTAAAAAAATTTACTTTTTTAAAGTAAAAAGCATCCAAATATACTTACCTTCAGTACAAAAGGTAAAAGTACTAATTTTTCAGAATGACCCATTTCAGAATTTATATGATATTACAGGATTATACTTTTTGATGCATTAATGTGGTCATCACTTTAATGTTGCATCTGGTAAAGGTGGAGATAATTTGAATTACATACAGTGCATTTACCATTTAATTACCATACATATACGCATCACTTTTGATTTTGTCCCTATTCATCATGAGCTGAACTCAAAGATCTAAACCTTTCTCAATGTACACAAAAGGCCTGTTTCTCACAAATGTTCACAAATCTGTCAAAATCGTTAGTGAGCACTTCTCCTTTGCTGAGATAATCCGTCCACCTCACAGGTGTGGCATATCAAGATGCTGATAGGACAGCATGGGGATTGCACAGGTGTGCCTTAGGCTGGCCACAATAAAAGGCCACTCCAAAATGTGCAGTTCCATCACACTGCACAACGCCACAGATGTCACAAGTTTTGAGGGAGCGTGCAGTTGGCATGCTGACTGCAGGAATGTCCACCAGAGCTGTTGCGAGCAAATTGAATATTTATTTCTCTACCATAATCCGTCTCCAAAGGCGTTTCAGAGAATTTGGCAGTACATCCAACGTGTAAACACACCAGCCCAGGACCTCCACATCCAGCATCTTCACCTCCAAGATCGTCTGAGACCAGCCACCCGGACAGCTGCTGCAACAATCGGTTTGCATAACCAAATAATTTCTGCATCAGCAACTGTCTCAGGGAAGCTCATATGCATGCTCGTCATCCTCATTGGGGTGCAACTTCGGACAGCCATTCATGAGGAGGAGTGGACCATCATTCACAGGCCACAATCAGCAACCAAATCAAGTCTATGCAAAGGAGATGTGTTGCACTGCGTGAGGCAAAAGGTGGTCACACGGATACTGACTGGTTTCCGGTGTGACCACCCCCCCGATACAGTGGAACTGCACATTTTGGGGTGGCCTTTTATTGTGGCCAGCATAAGGCACATCTGTGAAAAAACCATGCTGTCTGCATTTTGATATGTCACACCTGTGAGGTGGATAGATTATCTTGGCAAAGGAGAAGTGCTCACTAACACAGATTTTGACAGAAACAGGCCTTTTGTGTAAATAGAGAAAGTCTTAAATCTCTGAGTTCAGCTCATGATGAATTTGGGCATAAACAAAAGTGTTGCATTTCTAATTTTTTTAGGGTATTTATACTGGGTAACTTTAGAGATCAATAAAATCTTATCTTTATCCATAATAATACATCCTCATTTATTTGTTGATTATATTTTGTATTATTATTATTAACATACATTTATCAGATGATTGTAGTGAAGTAAAAAGTACTAAAGACTCTCTAAAATATATATTTCCCTGAAATGTAGTGGAGTAGCAGTAGAAAGTAGCAGAAAATGGAGACACTCAAGGTATGAGATGGACTGAAGTCTGTCCACTGAGCATTTGAAACCTCTACAGAATCAAATACTGCTCAGCCAAAAACACAACGTTTGGACACACACACAAACACAACGTCACTTGGAATCTAAGACTGCTTTTATTTCCCTTCCCTTTATTTAGAGCTATATATTTGGCAGAGTCACTGCATGTTTTTGCCAGACGTGTCATTTATAGTTTCCTTCTTCGCCGCCTGATGATTTGGGGCAGCGGAATCACTGAAATCTTTTAAAGCTGCAGTAGGGAAATAACTTTTTGGCATATTTGTTAAAACTTTCACTATATCCTGACAGACGTACACGAGACAGACAGAACTTTCCACCAATAAAAGTAGGATTTATGGATGTTTAGTCTGGACGGCCATCAGAGATAATGATATCCTCGGAAAGTGTGTGATTTAATATGTGTTATATGTCTGTGTGTTCACATTTGACTTGACTTATGTCTCCGAGAAGGAGTGTGATGTTTGTCTTAAATTCACCTCACGCAGTATCTGTGCCTTCCCATTAACTGTCCCGTGCTTTCTCTTTTGGCTTTGTCCTGCTGAATGTCTATTATAGACCATCTCGCATCATTTCTAAATGGTTGAAATGGCGTCCGGAACGATGAGTAAAGAGACCGAGGAGAACAGGGAATATTTTGATCATCCCGTCTCCAATCCCCATCTCTTAATCCAGCTGCGATGCCACCATCCAGACTCTTTTACCTGACAGCACGGCCTCCACCAGGTCTCCCTCCTGGATCTGAGAGGCAGAGCGCAGCAGCTGCAGCACGTTCTCCGATGTCTGGTCATGACGAAACAGCAGGATCTTCTCGTACATCCCATAGAAAACACACTCGGGTATCTGACGGAAACACAGAGCAGAGCACTGAACAGGCAGTAGGCTACACACCGGCAGATTATTCACAGACATGTTGTGATTCTTTAGATGTTTTTTTCATCTCACGGCCACGGCTCACGACCCATCATACCAAATGCGGGTAAATTGTTGGCAGTGAAATCGTTGGGCCATCCGCCACTTTGGCGAAAGACACATGCAGTAGCTAAGGTTAGTGTTTTGTGGTGAATAGACCACCAACAAAAACATATCTATTTATATTTATATTATTTCATAGATTTCAGAAAATGTTGTTCGTGCCTATAAAGCAAATTCAAATTTGAAAGAGAGAGAAGAGCGATAGACAGCCAGACCCACAAAATCAAGGAGCTTTGATCTTCATCAGCAGATGAATAAATAATTCAAATTATCATCAGGAGGTGATGGACAGAATAATCTAAGAGAATACATTAATACAAAAACACTAATGTAGTAAATTTACAGAGTTGTACTAAACCATCATGTGTGAGGAACTTCAGGTTATTAACGGACAACTTCAGACTGCAATAATCCAATCAAATTGATCAAATAAGAAGAAGAAGAAGAACAGCAACCTGGCAGTATTATTAGATTTTCTGGCAATTAATTATATTCACATGATTATTTGTATTTTGGACATTTTAAATTGTAAAATGAGTCATCATCACACAAGCATATGACTAAAAATGTCACTTCTGTATCAACTGGATGAAGGAGAGATGATGATGAAGTGAGGATTCACACATATTCTGGCAAAACTATGACTGTTTTGGCCACGTTGATCATACAGATGTGTAGCACACAAGATGATCGCTATAAGACGTTTCAGTGGAGTTTTGATACTTTGGACAAAATCATTTGCTCCTGCTTCTGGGCAGAACTGTCCGGTGTGTAAATTGTTCCTATTAAAAAATTTAAAATCGGTTAATTCTGTCGTGATGTCTGTCCTCTAGTGTGCACCACGCATAAGTTCATTATTTAAAGTTTAATTGCACAAATGAGTCCTCACAAAGACAGAAATATAAGAGTTCAGACATACACACACTCAGAGGAGAGACACCACAGGAGGTTTAAGGTGCAGTTCGCTGTTATGGTTAAGATCGATGAGGCGCCGCTGAAACGAGCAACATATCGACCAACTGCAGAGCACCACAAAGCGCACACACAGACACACACACCTACAGAAACGCCACATCCACAGGAAGAATATCCTGGAAAAAATGCCTCGTTACACTGAACTGGTGATCAATATTACAACAACCACTACTATTAATAATAATTATACTGTCTATGCTGTAAGTGTTTTGAAACCACATATAGTGAGCAACAAAATAAAACATTTTGAAGAATATGCTACAGGTTCCCAGCCTCCGGGCCGTGGACCAGTGCCAGGCCTCAGAACTTTTGCTTAAATTACCTTTAACTACAGTTTGTTTTTGATAATGTTATCCTCATCACCTCCTGTCACTTCCCAAACAACAACACGCTCAGTGGTGGAAAGTAAATAAGTACATCTGCTCAAGGACTGTACTTAAGCTGTACTTTAGCGTGTACATTTATACTTCTATTCCTCTACATCACAGACTGAAATGTTGTATTTTATTACTCCGCTACACTTATTAGGTACCTGTAGTTACTTTGACAGGGTGTCCGCAGGGTCCTAAAAAGTCTTAAAAGGTAATAAATTTATTTTGCCGTCAAAAAGTATTAAAAAGTCTTAATCATTATTTAACAAGGAATTTAATTTTGTAGATATTTCCTGTCAATGTGAAAATCCTGTTCCCCCAAAGAGTTTGTAAAGTGTGGGTGAACATATTTATTTATACTGCATAGCCAAGATTATTAGATAGGCAGAAGATTGCGACTGCGTGTCTGTCTAACGTTAGGCTCGGGGATCTACCATGCGAGCCTGTCACTCTCATACGGCCCTAAAAATAGATCCATGCAAACCAGGAAAACAGATTTATGAGTACGCCACACCGTGATCTTCCACCACACCGGAAACCTCAGTGCTAATCCTTCAAAACATGGTCGGACTGAGCTCTGACCGCTGGAACAGCCCCGTTACTCAAACACGAGAGCGAGATGCGCTGTCAGCAGGTGATTCAGTACGACAGAAGACAACAGGGAGAATATAAGCAGCGTTTGGGTTTAACGTCAGCTGGCTATTTAGCCAAATTATTGAAACATGTCCAAGTTTTTTATAAAGCTGATGCGCTCGTCAGTGTCACTTTTCGTGAACAAATAAATCACAGCCTGAATGAGCGAGACCTAAAACAGTAGACCTACACCGGCTTTTTTAGGCTACTGAGAAAATTGGTGAATGCCTCAATTTTTAGGTGAAGTTGCATCCTGGTCACATATAGGCAATTAAAATGTTATAAACATATTTAAATTCCTTTCAAACTCCACAATTCTCCTTTTAAAGGTGTGTTGCTGACTGGTTACAGCTCAGAGTGGCGCGGCAGCCTTAAAATATGTTGAAAAGGTCTTGAAAAGGGTCTTAAAGGATTCCCGTATATATCCTGTTTGCAGATTAGGATTTTAAAAACCTACAATGAGCATATAAAACACACTGCAATGTTAGAAATTAAAGCACCCAATTAAAAATGAATAGCATTAGCACTTCTGTAGCCAGCTACAGTATTAAAATGCATCTCACATGTTGTGCATAAATAACAATACACATATTTTATATTAAATAAAAATGTAATACGAGCCCAGTTTGGCTGCATAGTAAGTTTAACTTTTATACTTAAGGTACATTTACATGGCAATACTTAAAAAATGTTAATCCACCACTAAATTATACTGATGTTTAATTTAAGTATCATCCGACTGTGAGGAGTGGAAGCCCCTGTGTTCATCTGCCTTATTTCTGAGTGTCAGATGTTCAGGGTTACATCCATCTCGTGTCTTTTAGAGCCGAGATGAACAAGAGTTGTTGGAGGAGAAGAGAGAAGAAGAGGAGGAGGAGGAGGTGAAAGAGGACATTAAGAAAAAAGAAGAGTCGAATACACAGAGGAAGAGAAAGAAAATAGAATTTGAGGAAGACAAGACTGAAACAATGGATTTGGAAGAAGAGGAGGGGAAAGAAGACGATCAGGAGAGAAAGGGATGAAGCAGAAAATGCTGTCGGACATGACGAAGAGGAGGAGACTCCTCACCTCATGTTCTCACTCATTAGGCCTTCACCTCTCTCTCTCTCTCTCTCATAGTCCGAGTGGTCGCCCCTCTTCCTCTTTAGTGCCTCATAACCCCCTCTCTCTCTGTGCTTCTCAATAAGATCCTCAACAATACACTTCATAGATGCATCTCTATGTGTGTGTGGTGTCACCATAGCAGCAGTGCTAGTCTTGTTGTCATGGCAGCAAGAACTCAAGGCTGATTCCTCTCCTCCGTCTCTTTCTGTTCAATTCAGTTCAATTCAGTGCTTTCTGTACAGAATGTACTGTGCCATATATTAAATGTGGCTTGCTGACAGCCCTGCAATGCATTGTGGGCAGTGGAGTCTTGGTGCAGTAGTTTTCACCACAATAAAAGCTCATCTGACTGGTTTCGCTTGATCTGGAAATGATGACTTGTTGCTTAGCAAATATTTCTAAAACAGCACAAAGTTTCTGATCAAAGTTTGAACTGACTGATGTATTGATAAATCTGATAAATTAATAAATAAATCTCCATGGGTTTGCTTTATTTGACAAATGAGGACAGCGACTAGCTTGATATGAGTATTTTATCTTTTGTATTTGAAGTGTAATTTAAACTTTGTTTCCCCCTGCTTCCAGTCTTTATGCTAAGCTAGGCTAACCACATCCTGTCTCCAGCTACATACAAGGGATATCATATGTCCTCTTTTTGGGACCTAAAAAGAGCGTCCTTCAGGTATTTTTAACTCGCCCAAAATGTCCGGGATTCGGCTTTTACTTTCCACAGTCAGCATTCATCGTGTGCTTTTTTGCATCGCTTTGACTTTTCTTCTAAGGTCCCGCCTTCTTGAATGCCATCATTAGTTGGTCATGGAGGCCTACACGTCCTTCACACCAACATTGGTCAAACTGCATCTCAATCATCCCCCTCAGCACCACAGCAACAGCCAAGACACAGGACAGCAAATGTACCTCTTGTCTGCCCTCTCCACGGGTGGGATAAAGTAGTAAGATGAGATGCTTTTCTTATCCAAGCGAGTGCATTTAGGGCGTACTCACACTAGGCCTGGTTGCCTTGTCCCCCCTCCCCCGCTGGCCAGCGCTCACATTGCGCCTAACAATCCGAGCCAGAGCACGTTTGCGTCACCGCTCAGTCAGTGTTTCCATACATTAATTTGGTTGTGGCGGCCCGCCACAATATCAATGCCGATGTTTTTTTACTAGGCCTGTTTAAAATTGTAGTTCATTGCCCTAAATTTACACCCACTGCGGTGTGTCTGTCTGCCTCCTGCAGACAGGAGGCAGACAGACACATATTTCTGTCCTAAACCAGCATATTTCTGTCCTAAACCAGCCCGAGTCAGAGAGTAGTAATTGAGCCCGACCCAAACCGGACGCAGTTAATGTAAGCTGAAGTACTGAGTTTGTGTTACCCTGTCACGCAATTGTTGTGTATGTGGGTAATTGCGTTCAGGTGTTGCTGCCATGTAGCCAAAGTGCAGCGTAACACAATGAATACGGACAAGTGGTTCATAATTTTTATGTATTTTTAAACTGTATTGTACTGAAAAGACGAAGCGCTCGCCAAACCGATGTGACCCAACCCGACCCGAAACCGAACATCATTTCTAAACTTTTGTCCGAACTAGGCCTGACTGGTTGGGATCCAACATTCCCGCCGTTTCAACCTCTGTTTCAACTATTCCTTTCACCTGATGAAATTTTACGCAACCGACTGAAATGACACCAAAACTACAAAAATAAGCCACAAGTTGATATAAAACGGAATATTCCTTTAAGGATTCGTTTGAATGACAGTAAATGGAAGAAGAGGTTGAAAGACCAGTGTGAGGTGTCTTTAGTGCAGCCAACAGGGCTGAAAACAAGAGATTAATACTGCCATGCACCCATGAGGGTCAATACCATGAGACTTATATTTCCTTTTGGCTTTGTTTAGGAGCTTTCATATTATTGTTGGTTTTTTTTTGGCTGTACAACATTTTTATTATAATAATCTCATTAAGAATTTATGGACCTCTGTGTCTTGTTTTTGACCATTAGTTTTCATATTGACCTCCAGAATGTCTGTAAAAATACACCTTAAATGTTTAGTTCAGCAGTTCTCTGAACCCTTTGACAAAACTGTGGGCATATTCAGTGTAAAAGACCTTTAATAGACTTTTTTTCCCCACAGCAGACGTGCTGCCACCTCACAGCAGGAAAAGCACAGGTGTAATCAATAACATCAATAACAACTGAATCCCATTTAGATTGGCCCTCCTATAGTGAATGCTGGCTCACTGGGACGCTTGTTGGAGCTGAGCCATCGTTAATGTTATTAGTGCTTTTCCTGCTATGACAAGTGATACAGTCTGCTGCGAAAAAAGGTTTATTGAATGCGGCACAGTTGAAGCTTTAATGTGTGAAACAGGCTTCACAAACACTTTTTTAGATTTTACAGCATCAGTCTGATCTCTGTGGCAGATTTACACAGAAGCTTTGTGTGGCAGATTTTTTTGACTGTGTGTGCCGTGAAGATAAACGGCATCTCTTTTACACGCAGGAACACGTCGTCACTGCAGCTGTAAACCTCTTTTCCGAACCAAAATGGCCATTTAAGACGACCTCCTTATTTTTCAGACTGAACAGAATCCTCCGACTGCAGCTTCAACATGAAAATCATTCAAACAGGAGTTACAGTGACGGTGTACCGCTCCTCGCTTCACTTAACGGGGATGAGAAAGGGCTATCACCATGACGACAGGACATGATGCTGCATGCTGCCATTTATAAAGGTGTGTGTGTGTGTCGTCATGTGTGATCGCCATTATTGAGGGACTGCAGCAGATTCTGTTTTCTGTGTGTTAAAATGTGTTTGCATATATATATGTACATTTGTGTGTATGTTGTAGGCTAGAGGTTTACAAAGATGTGTGCTCTGTTTTCATACACGAATACAAATACTAAGCTGAGACTGAGACTGTGGGGAGATGCAACTGGAAGGAGTTACAACGTATGTAAAGATTTACACATCACTAAATTAAAACAGGTTGCTCCACACAAACTAGTTCTTACAAAGAGGTTGATTGTTGCTAAATATCTACAGCCAGCAGTGCTGCAAAGTAACATTCACTCAAGTACTATACAGATTCAAAGTACTTGTTCTTTACTTCTACTATACTACAATGCGATTAATTCAAATAAAATTCCAATATATATATTGCAGAGAAATGCCACCATTATAAATGCTACCGTGACAGAGCTTTTATCTGTTCATTCATTCATTTATCCATTTGATGTGACGCCACAATGAATTCATGTTTGTAAAATTTTGAATAAGAATCACAAAAAGACCTAAACACAAAAGACACATAAGTAAGGAATTGACTAAAAATAACAAGTCCTCAAAACTTCAGTTCAAAAGTTCGGTTGAATCACAGTAGAGTTCGTTTCCCTCTTGTTGCGGTTCGTTTGGGCGGGTGCGAATGCAGCAATCGTACTCGGTTTGCACCAAGCGCACCAAGACGTCATTGAAGAGGTTGTCTCGGTACGCTTTCAAACAAACTCGGAGTGGTTCGCTTGTGATGCAAACAAACCAACCACACAGCATTTTACAATAGCAGAGGTGTCATCTGAACATTATTTGCAAAGCTAATCCACAGATAAATCCATCTGCTGACTGCGAAATGTGTTCAGCGATCTTATATTTGATGCCATGTATAGGCTATTTTTATGAAAATCATTTGGTTACGTGTGCAGGCTATGTGGTCGATTTGAGTCTAACTTTACTAATCATGCTTATAACAATTTAGTACTTTGTGAGCTCTTTGCGATACAGATCAGAATTATTAAAGTGCTGCGTAAACTTCTGTCACCGGAGTTTGATTTCCCCTCATGGGTGTTGATGTTGCTGGATGGCAATCGCCAAAGCTGTCCAATCAACAAGCTACCTGTAGGTCTGTGTAACACCATGGTTACTTCTCTTAGTTCATTTGTGAAACTGCAGTGTGAACATTAACTGGACCACAATTAAAATACAACCGTGTATCATCTTTTTCACTTGTTCCGGACAAAATTACAGATGTGAAAGCACCCTAAGTTACTTGCAGCCGCTTCCGGCCCATTGGACCTTATCTCAGAAAAAATATGTGCGGTAGTGAGAGGCGAGAGACAACTTTTTAAAACCTGTTTGAATTGTGCCCTGGATTACACATATGGCGTTTGTCAATAATTAAAAAAAAATTGTCTGTTTTTTGTAAAACAGTAAAGTTACATTTAGTTTTGTGTGAAAACCCTTCAATGAACTACATCTCTTACCTTGCAGAATATACGTCACCAACATGTTAGCATGGTAATGCTAGCGAACGTTCATTGCTTGGTTGCTGTTAGCTAGATAACTAGCTATGTTCCACACAGAAATATATCTGACCTGATGTCTTTAATCCAACGAGTCTCAGTCTTTTCTTGACATCATCTACACACAAAGCTCACAAAAGTCTTATGACTTATAATATTTTCACAGTCTTATACCTCCACAGTTTTACATCAAACTTGTGACTTTCTTGACGTTTAAATGTACAATTAAAATTGACCATCGTTATATATAATTCAGAGCAAGTAGTGCTCCACCTGAAGGGAAGAAATTTAGGCTCTCTTTACTTTCTGACTTCCTATCTGGGGCTCTTTTCTCCAGGCTCAATGGTTCCTACCACAGACTGCTATCGCCATTTTGGTTTTTAGGTACCAGATGTGACCATATTTGGATAAAGGGGTGGTGCTACCTAACTTAGTAAGGTGCATCCATAATTGATGTTGACCTGATATTAACTGGGTTGCTATAATTTTGACTAGTGAAAAACAGGCTTATAGCAAAATGTACTCACTGGAAAAAACATGTGAATGTTACAATTAACTTTTTTATAGAGGAAAAGATGCTGTTAAAAGGTCAAAGTTTTTAGACCAAAATATAGACAGCACCCAAAAAATAACTATATTATCTCCTGCGTCGAATCGTAGCCTCTGCGTAGCCCCCTACCCTACGCCGCCACCTACGGCGCGGCCTGACGTGCACCTCCTCAATATATATGTCGAGGCGACGCGAACCATAAGAACTGTGATTGGTCGGCTGGGTAGCCTCGCAATGCCTCTGAGCCGACAGGAAGTGCCAGTGCTTTTAAATAACTTTTACTAGCGGCCAAAACAGTGGATCGATATATTTGACTGTCACAACCCGAGCAAAATGACTCGTTTCACTGTCAGAATGTGATCCATTCAGTCGGTAACATTTGAAAAGGCTACACCAGCCACACGTTTACAATTTAACCCCCACGTTACCGGAGGGCTAAACCGGAAGTTAGCCTGCTCGCCCGGCGAAAGTCAACACAGTGAACGCTGTAGCGCTAGGGTGTGCAATTGCAGAATGGCGGAGACACTGACGCATAAGTATAAATGCATGGCTACGTGGGTAGCCTACAGCGTGGCTACACACAAAGCCCCTACGCAGGAGTATTTCAAGCTTAAACCGGAAGTCAACACAGCAGACGCTGTAGCGCTACCACCAACTAGCGTTTGGGGGTGTAGCTACACACGTAGACCGTTTGCAGGAGTATAAATCATGATTTAGATACAATGCAATCGCACTTCTTTTTGCAACGCGTGGAGTCGCCCCCTGCTGGTAATTAGCAAGAATGCAGATTTAAGCCACTTCCACATCGGCTTCCATTTTCAGAACATAAACTTTAAAAACCAACATACAGTTTCATGCTTAAAAGGTGTTAATTTCCTAAAACAGCTGCTCACTGTAGTTTCTATCAGACAAACAGGAGGAAATTTTGGATCAGCAGGACGGTGTGTGTGGGACAGAGTTAGGATAAACTACATTGTGTGAAAATTACAGAATATCACCAGACTTTAAGGAAAGATGGCAAAAGAAAATAAATGGGTGACAGGATGAGAGAAAGAGAGGGTAAATGACATGAAGGGAAAGATGAATAAAAAGACATGAATGGATGAAAAAAAGTGATGAGATGAAGGAGAGAGAACAATGAGAGAAAACACACACACACATCTGTTCTCCTCTGCTTCACTCAGTGTGTGTCTCATAATGGCCGTCAGAAGGACACTTCACGGCTGCAATCATCATCAGTTACCAGGCAACAAGGAGGCTACTGACAGAAACACAGCACAGCTTTATTATTGCTGTTTTAGAGTGGCAGAGGTGTGTGTGTATGTGTGAGACAACCAGTGTGTTGGACAGTGGTTACTGAGAAAATGTAATTCTTTACCTCCAGAGAACTGAAACATTTCCACTTTCTGTAAATCAATACATTCATTTTATAAATACCTTTAATTAATTTTTTTCCATGCATTTTTAACTTAAGGCTCGTGTAGACTACACGACTTTCAGCACCGGCCGATGGATGTGCTGTTCAGACTAAACAACTTGCTGTCTTGTCTGGTCTCCGAACCACGTTTTGTCAAGAAAACACGTGAACCTACACACAATGATGTGTCAGGGAGCCGTTTTCACAAATGTCAAGAATCAGTGATCTAAATACTAATTGATAATGTAATGTTATAGGAACCTTGAAAGTGCAGCGCCAGACAGTCAGTGACGTGTTAGGGGCAGTGGTGGCCGAAAGCTTATAGAGAAGCAAGCTTGTGACCGGGCAGTCGCCGGTTTCATCCCCGGATGGAAAATCTGGGTGTGGAAAGGAAACCAAGCTGTGCTTGCCCTCATTTACTACCACTAAGGTGCCCTTGAGCAAGGCCCATAATCCCAACAGCTCCAGTGGAGCTACTTAGTGGCCAGCAGACCAGGCAGGCTGCAGTTGTACTGGGCAGCTTTTATGGGTGGAGTCACCAGAGGACCCACGATACGATGTTATCCCGATGCTTATGTCACGATACGATATCATTGCGATTTTAAACATATTGCAATATATTGCAATTTATTACCTTTTTTCCAATTTCAAATTGTGTTCCCTAAGGAAAACTCTTTTTCTCGTGGACTGAAAAAGCCACTGATTTTATTATTAGTACAAAAAAGTAAAATTACGTACGGAAAATATCTTGATAAATGTCTTGATACTAGGCTGTATTGATTCCCCCCTCCCCCCCCACCCCTAGCAGCTTCCAGTTGGGAATGTGAGCAGGGCCTTCCTGCAAATGACAGGTTGCTCTTAGAGAACCTTCATGAATAAATAAATATTAAATAAAAATTAATTAATGAAAAAATTATTCCGCCTTTGTTCAGCGCATGGCTGCTGCTGTTGAGAGGAATTATTTATATTTAGAGGTGGGCATAGATACATTTTTTTTAATCCGCAAAAAGCAATACATTACTGTAATTGCGTTACTGTAATGCAGAACTCCCAACAATAGTTATGAGGCCAGAGCAATGTGTGTGCGTAGCGATTGTGTGTGCGATGAGAGACAGCAAGCTGTATAGAGTGATTGTGAAAGCTAGTCTGTCTGTTGTTTCCTGAACTGCTGGAAAGTGGAGGTTAGCGCTTGCTAACATCTTCAGACTCCGGTCTAGAAGCTAAGCAGAACTGGACTGGGCGGAGTCATGTGACTACACACATGATAGTCTGTTTTTAAGTGGAAAGTAGATTTGAAATAGACTTTCTCTTTTGCAGAGAAACAATCTTTTAAGAACACTTTTAAAGAACATTTTTCAAACACACCTGTTTTCACACACACACACACAGACATATGTATACACACACCTTCTCTTCTAAATCAGTTCATTTGTTGCTATTTAAAGTGTTAATTAAGTACTGCATGTTTCAAGCGATGTCATGCAGGTCTGGTGTGTGAACAGGTGTCGAGGTGACCTGCTGTACTTTATATTCCTTTACAGAATATACACCAACCTGCTAATAAACCATTTAATCAACAACCTGTGTGCGTGTGTGTGTCACATGGTGTCACGCCGTGTGCCTCCTGACTCTCAGGTTTTAGGCATGTGTGTGTGTGTTGCATTCAGGTGTAAAAATCTCACTGTGTGGAAATGAGGTGATTTTCACCTGAAATGAGATGATTAGTGAAACTGAACAGAGCTACGGACACGTCACACAGTGAATATGTGTGTGTGAATGTGTGACAGAGGAAATGTCCACGCTAACGTGCATACATTTGCCTTTTTTTAAATCTATTTTGGCTTTTCCTACATTCACACTAAACAGGTGTTTCCCACCGTTTACTAATTTGTACTCCAGAGCGAGAAAATGCTGATTTCATGTTTTAAGGGACTAAAGCGTTACAGAGGACTGAATATTCTCTACGTTCTGGCCAGTCATGGTACCCTTCAGGACCTTTGTTGCCACCCACAACAGGTTCTGTTGCAATAAGTGATCCCAATACAGTACTGATTCCCTCCCGATCCCATCTCAACCCCATCTAGAATCCATGCCAATCGGTTCCCCAAAAATGTCCTTATCCTATATATGATTCCGTACGGATCCCTTTTATATCCTAGTTCCAATCTTGACCAGGTTCTTTTCCAATCCCATTTTGATCCCAAACCTCGATCCTGTACAGAACCTGCCCCAATCCTGCCTCAGTCCGATCCCAAAACCATCCTGATCATATCCCAGCTCAGTTTCCTGTCCCACCAGGCTCCTATCGCAATCCTCCAATCCCACTTCTGTTCCTATAATCCTGATCATCTCTTATTCTTATCCTGGTTCAGGTCCAGTTCCATCTCAATTCTGTTGCAAACCCATCCCAATTCTCTCCCAGCCCCCCTCTGATCCAACCCTAATCCTGATCCCATCCCAGTCCCACCTCAATTCTGTCGCAAACCCATCCCAGTTCTCTCCCAGCCCCCCTCTGATCCAACCCTAATCCTGTCCTGATCCCAGTCCAATCCCTGATCCTGCCGCAATACTGTTCAGGTACTGTCTAGATCATCTTCCTGAATCTAATCCTGATCCCATCCCAGTCCCATGTCAATTCTGTCGCAAACCCAACCCAGTTCTCTCCCAGTCCTCCTCTGATCCAACTCCAATCCTGTCCCAGCCCAATCCCCAATCTCATCTTGATCCTGTCCCAATCCTTTTCAGATACTATTATGATTTGCAATCCCATCCTGAACCCATCTCAATCCAGTCCCAGTACCATCCTTATCCCGTCCAGATCCTGTCGCTTTCTGTTCGACTCTCATTTCAATCCAGATCCTGTTCCAGTCTTATTACGATCTCATATGAATACCCTGCCGACTTTCTCCCAACCCAGTCACAAAACCATCAACACCGTTCCAGATGTTTCATCTCGTTTCCATCAGGTCCAAATCCTGTCACATTCCCATAACAATGACATTCCTGGCAGTATGTGTAGTACTTTTACTGATCAAAGATTCAAATGAGCCAATTAAATAAAAACAAAACAAAAATGTCAAACAGGTAAATCAATACATCCAAAATGTTTCACATGTAAAAGATTGTGGCTTTGGACTTAATGTTGGTCAGATTTGGTGTGGAAGAGAGAGAGAGAAAGAGAGAGAGAAATCACATTCATAACAACACCGTTCTTATTTGTGTAAATGAGAGAAAAACAAGCTCATATTCACAAACTCAGGACTTGTCTATGTGAGAAAGAGGACATCTATCACATTCATAAGGACATTGACACTGTCGGCGTGTGTGTTTCTGTGAGTTTAATTGCAAACGCTTTGGCAACAGCTTCAGTTCATAAAGCAAAAGCCAGAAAAACAGAGAAACCCCTGCAGAGCGAGCGAACAAAGACAGAATTCATCTTGTTTCCAACGAGAAGTGACTGAACCTCAGAGTGCGTCACCACACTGACTGGAGGAGATCGCTGCTTTCTAGGCTCGCATACTGTACATTTCGCACATGGAGGGAATTACTGCTAAACACACTGCAAGGCAACAGATAAATGTTGTGTGCTCACCTGCAGTGGTGATGTTTTTAGAGGCTTTGCAAACACATCTCAAATCTTCTGTCAAATGCAGCTCTCTGCAACATGGAGGAACACATCTAAGGATGAACATGTCTTCTGTCTGGAAAGTGACAGATTACAACCCGTTCCCACTCCCAAGTCGTCACATATGGATGCATGGTCAAGACCAGTTAGCATCATAGTTCAATTCACTGAGGAAAGCCCTGTAACGTCATTTTTAACGCTAAAAGTAGGTGGTTATAAATAACAGAAAATTTAAGTAAAGCCCTTTTTCCACTGCACGGTACCAGCTCGACACGCCTCGACTCTACTCGCCTTTCTTTGGTTTTCCATTGTGGTAAAGTTGTACTAGAAAGTTGTAACTGCTAACAGGTACTTTTTTTCCCCGTATCATTTCCATCGGACATTGAAAAATCGGGATGGACGATGGCATCTGGTACGCGCTCGTGTACGAGCAGCTGGAGTAGTAGTCCTTTATGTGCACGTGTTACCTCGTGCTTCACTTGGTTAGAAACTTGGTAGGCGATGACGTTACAAGTCGCAGTGGATATTTTACAAGCACGCAGCAGGTAAAGCGCTGAATACAGGGTGCAGATGTTAGTTTCGGTTGTTTGATAGGCTGCGTCATTAACAAGCCCACAAGCGCCGCGATAATGAATCGCGGGTGGAAAAATGCGGAAAAAAGACGAGTTCTGTGTCTTTCAGTGTTAGGGTTAGACTTTATAAAACATGCTGCAGATGGAGAAAGTGGAGTAGACGGACGGGTGGGAAGGGGAGACAGAGAGAGGCAGGGCACGCCAGTGTGTTTACCTCAGGTGTAGGCTTCTTGTGTATCTGAGTGTGGGGAGAAGATAATTCTGAGGAAGGTCCGAAGCTTATTTGAAATTTATAATAATTATGTTCCTGGTGATTAAAACCTGCTGGTTTAATGTGAAAAATGTAGATTTTTTTTGCCGGGGGGCGGGGTTTTACAATCACGATGCCTGCTCAACCATCGCCCATCTGTCAGCCATCGCCGATGGACGATGGCATCGTCTATCAGCCCAACCGTAGTGAAAACACAGCAGACCACTGATTGGTCAGAGAGAATCGTCACTATTGACTGCGTCATCATTGCGTGCGCCAGAAAGAGGCCAGCAACAGAAAGTTTTATGTTTTACAGTTTTCATATGTAATTTCATCACTAAATCCACCTCTGAGACGTTTTGAGGTGAGGTTTGGGTACTATCTGCAATGGGAAATGGAGCACGGCCAAACCAAGTCGAGGCGAGTTGAGCTGGTACTGGTAATGGTAAAGCGCCATAAGGAGGTGGTTGCCGTGGAAGGGTGGTCTAGAAACCAGACTTTCACCCAGGAGACGGGTGTTTTGTTCCCATGTGAAACAAAAAGTTAACATGGATTGTTTTGAGTTAAGTTACGTAGGTTACATAAGAAACGTTACTTAACTTATGTAACATAGTTATTTTCACCCAAACCAAGATGTTTTCCTAAACATAACCAAGTAGTTTTGGTGCTTTAATATAGCCAAACTCTAATATTCCACGTTAACTACTATATTTTGGGAGTCCAGCGGGACATTACATTTTTATTGTTGCTAACTTGACCAAACGAGAGTTGGGAGTGAGAATGTGTTGCAGTGCAGTTTTTCTTCAACCCACTTAATGTTGTCTTCACTACCTCCACCAGCATCTGAAGCCTGTAGGAGAAAAAATAAGATGCCCAAACTAGCCAATCACAGTTTTAGTTTAGTTTAGCACTCAGCTATGGCGTAGCTATGTCGTGCTTACATGCTGCAGCCACGCCTTTCCACCTTTAAAATGAATGCGTCTTTACCTGGTATGAACATGCAACATCTGATCACAGGCTTTTGCATTTGGCATCTTGTTAATAGGTAGGCGGAGCCAGCTTACTTGAGACAAACATCCCTGGTCAAGCTATGCAATGCAGGATACTTGCAAGGGTCCCCAACTATGGGTTGGCGGCAAATGATAATTGGAGGAAAACACAGGCTACAATTCTGCAGCCTAACATTTCTTATCCTGTAAATTAGCCAGGTGTGCAGACACCAATGAAACCTTTCCCAGAAGAAAACAGGTCTTCATCTCTTGGTGTTTTCAATGTCCCTTTCCAACGCTGCTTGTCTCCTTTCCAACCTCCCGTCTAACATCACACTGTCACCAGTAGCAAATTTAAAAGAACAACAAGGTGACTGTGTGTTGTTGTCTCATTGTGTGAAAAAAAACTGTCTCCAACAAATGTGTCACTTTTTAAAACCATTGTTTGCCAGATCTTCACTGATCCTGAGATGTAGTGCAAACACAAATGTTAAGTTCTTGAGGTCAGTTTCTGGGACGATTTGGCTGAAACCAAAGAATTTAAGAGAACTTTCTATGTTTTACTGCTCAACATGATTTATTAGCCACATGAGGGTCCAGCAGATCACAAACGCTAAAGTTATGTCACTGAAAGTGAGTGTTACTGTAGGCGTTATCCCCTGTGGCACTGTATATACTGTCACTACATGTGAGAAAATATCCACACGTCATAGGTTTTCAGGACATTACAACATGCTCATACTTTCCTGTCCTGCAGTAGAGTAACCTTTTACAATGACTTTCCAAAACTTGACCCTTAAGTAGAACTGGTCAGTTTGTTGTTTAAACCAGAACATCACTGTAATGAAGGTCATTTTGTGTCTCTACTTAGTCGTTTTTAGTCTCTATGTTGTTGGTTGTTGTTGGTCTCTTTGTGCTTGTTTTGCATCTCTTGTTAATTGTGTTGAGTCTGTGTGCATGTTTGCGCACTTTTTGTGCTCGTTTTGCATCTTTTTCTGGTCATTTTGCGTCCCTTATCGGTTATTTTGAGTCTCTTTGTGCTCGTTTTGCATCTCTTGTTAGTCGTTATGAGTCTGTGTGGTTGTTTGCATACTTTTTGTGCTTGTTTTGCATAATTTGTTTGATCATTTTGCATCTCTATTTTGAGTCTGTTTGTGCTTATTTTGCATCTCTTTGCGCTTGATTTGCATCTCTTGGTCGTTTTACTTCTCTATTGAAACAAATCCCGTTCTGTTCATAGGAACATAGAACCATAGAACCTAATACAGACACATACTCTCTCACTCTCACACACTGCCTCTACTTTAACTGTTGATGCTGAATATCACTGACAGTATCAGGATGACCCGAGAGAACAAGAAGAGAGCTTTTCAAGAGCTTTCAACCACATCTCAGTCTTCTTCAGGAAATGCAGTTTGCTGTTTTCTCACTGTGGTCGAGTCCCAGTTCCATCGTAGATATTGGTTCCGAGAAGGTTTTGAGGAAATTGTATGTTCACATTGGAAAAGTGACACAACAAATTCATATCAAATAGAGTGTAAACTGAATTCGAGTTTTGAGTGTGCTTTGGATGGACACAACATCCTGTCTTTAAAAGCGTTCAGGTGAAAAATCTAATTTAAGACCTTTATTAATTCAGATTTTGTGCTCACGATGCATACTCCTGTGTGTTTCATCAAATTACTACAGAGAAAACCTTCAGATTAATGAAACTGTGTGGGGTCCCAGAAACCCATTTTTGCCTTGGGGGCCCTTAATAGGTTAATTAGTCATGATTTGATTTATGAAAGTTTTCTTCGTCAGCCAACTCTATTTTATTTTAGTGTGTTTTTTTTACTTTTAAGATGCATTAGGCTACTGACTATGTTTTGGTGTGTTTTTTTTTGTATCATGTAAAATTTTGCTGGTATGATATTTTTTACAATATTGGAAACAAACCAAACCAAAAATATTTGGTGTGAATTTACCTCCAAGTTCCAAGTTTTAGGGTAACTTTCTACTTATTCTTTCTTTGATGCATCAATATTCATTACTGAAAGCGTTGTGTAAGTACTTTAACTTTTGGCACATTATTAGGACTTCTGCAGGAGTTAGAGGGTCTGATGAGGACTTGGTTTACACTCTTGGTTACCTTTTGGTCCACGATGGAGCACGCCACCTCCCGGACCTGACTGAGGCTGAGATCTGCGGCGTCCAGCAGCACCGGCTCCCGGCTCAAGCCGATCTGGATGTGGAACGAGATCACATCGCCACCAACGCCACCTCCTCCTCCTCCCCCGGCGCCGGTGTTAGTGTTGTTTGTCCCCCCTGAGAACGGGAGCGGGCTGGGCGCACGGATCAGCGGAGGCGCACTCATATGAGCCTTTTCCCCGGTGGTTTCCACTCTGCCAAGAAACAATTAGGAATCACGACGATGATAGATGACGGCACGGGTGATTAAATGGGGGAATTAACGGCGGAGCGGGAGCCGACAGGTCCAGGTGCAGCTACAAGAGGGATTTAAAACGTGGAGAGGTGCGGGGCGCTCGGACGCGCGGAAATCCCCAAAGCTTCAGAAAAGCGCAAAAACAAGAGTTTCCAACAGAAAGACGATTGATTAACTTCAACAAAACTAAGAGAAAAGGCGCAGAAGACCGTGTAGACACAAACAGAGACAGAATGTGAAGACAGAGGGAATTTCAAGAGCCATAATGACTACATGACTAGACCAGAGAGCAGCGTGGAAACCGGTGATGCGGGTGACAGAGCCATGGACGTCAACAGTGGCTGGAGAGGAGGAGGAGGAGGGAGGAAAGCCTCCTGGACTGGTGGATGATGGATGAAGGGAGAGATGTAGGAGCTGAGGTGCAGTTGGTTTCCTTTGCAGTCTTGAATCTAATTTGGAAAAATGAGCTTCACTCCCACAGTAAAAACTGACTTTTTATTGTAAAAACATTATTCTCTTTCTGTTTCCAAATGTTTTGTTTATGGGTGAGTGTGTTTATGTGCTGTACACTGTAGTTTGTGAATGTTTCTGTTTAGCTTGCTGTTCTGTTTGTTTATGCTTGTTCTGTGTATGTAGCCTATATCAAGAACAGTGTTAAGACCGGAGTCCTGACTAAAGCTGATTCTGATTCTAGTTTTTTGATGCTTATACTTGTTTTCCCTTGTGAATATTCTGTGAAATAAACTGCAGATCTTCAAGAGTGAAACTTGTTTTTAATTCATTCTTCAAATTTGTACTGTTAAAATGAAAGGTTTATAACATTAAAAACTCAACTTAATCTTAAAAAGAGTTCTGGATCAGAGCTGTAGCCACTGTAGTTCTCCGACACCTCCCACCCTCCGACTCCCGAGACAGGTTTGGTGTTCAATTAAATTTTCTGCAGGTCTTATTTAAATGATTCTTTTGAGAAAATTCCTTCTGCTTAAAGTCTCGACTAGCCAAACTCAAAAAAAGTCTCAGAATTTTGTCTCTACTGGGAAAATAGGGAAAGTTCTAAAACACTTATTCCCAATAATTAGTAGCCTACTGGTTGCACAGTCCTTCCATGCATGCTTAATTTGTAAGTTAAAGTAAATAATATTCTGTTGGAGAAATAATGGATTTTTATTTTATTTTGATGGCCTAAACGTTAAAGCTATGACTCTGATCAATAAAAAGAGGGTGGATTATAGACAACAGAAAAATAAATGATTAAAACACAGATGGACATGTTGAAGGACGAAGGGATGATATTTGCAGAGTGGAAGGGTCGGACAAAGGAAGCAGTGACCTTCTCTTTAGTGCAGCGCCACCAGGAGGTGGCTTGCAGCCTCTGAATCGCTGCCCACATCTCTGATTGTTCAGCAAGGTCTGATGTTTCCACTGTTTCCCCCTGTTAGAAGAAAGAACCGAGCCAAGCAGAGCTTTGTAGGCGGTATTAAGAACGAAGACAGCGTCTTCCTGAGTCACAGCCAGAAAAAATTGTGACAGAAAAATGGCCAGAGACAGCGAGCATGAGATGTTTGCAGCTACACAGCTGTGTCAACTGAAAACGGCTTTGATGGGACGGATCCAACATTAAGAATGCAATATGAGACTAAATGAATGTAAAGGCAACGCTGTTTCCACGTGTATGAAAGATTAGCTGTCCCCTCTCATATTTGAACTTTAGCAACTCTGTCTACTCGCCTGCTCGTCTGTCTGTCATAGAGATTCAGCACCCAGTCCTGAGTTTATGACACACCTGTTGAATGTGAGTACCGATTCCTCAGAGCGCTGCAGCTCTGCTCTTTCGGCTCAACACACACAGAGACTGAAGTGTGTTGGTTGCTAGGAGACGCACACTCAAACACAGACACACAAACACACTCAGATGTATACACAAATGCACATTTCTGCCGGCCCTCCTACGCTTCAACCTCGCCTCCAGTTACTTCCATTTATTTCCAAGGATGATGCCAGAATTGTGGCATATGCTGTGTGTCTGTGTTTTGTGTGTTTCTGTGTGTGTGTGCGTGTGTGTGTAAGAGAGAGAGAGGTCATGGCCGTAGGTCAGCGATTGGATGACGATGACAGACAAACAGAGCAAATAATAACTTAATAAGTTACTTCTCATGCATCACATATACACACTTTCGAAAAGCCGTGTCTATTGGACAACAACTAACAGCGATTTTGCCAAGCGGGAAGCTTCCGGTCTACAACATGAAGCGTATGCAGAGGTCCCTGAAAGCTGCATTCTTTTAAAATCCAGCAGGGGGCGACTATTCTGGTTGCAAAAAGAAGTCCGGCTCCATTAGAAATAATGTGAAAATGCTTCTCCTTCCCAGCTGAATAATTCCCCCAGTAAACACTTTCCTGATGAGTTTATGGTCTCAGTCGCTAGTTTCAAGTCTTCTTCAACACAGCATGATGTTCATTTAGTAAATTATGGTCCCGTTTATTTTAAAATAGACCACAAGGCAGAGAATGTTTCAGGGCAGGATTATCTATGATTGACAAGTAGTTACCATGGCAACCTGTCAATCAGGCTAGAGCCGACTCGTACCCTCGGCGCTGTGTGAATTTAACCAGCGCTGCTGAAAAAGCTTATCAGGAGTCGGCTGTTCACTTTCTCTGGTGAGAACATTTAGTTTTCAGACT
>JAPMOB010238264.1:0-28583 GCA_029875015.1 Lepomis gibbosus
ACTAATTAAGATGTAACATGGGTGAAACCCCACGTGTTTTTAAGCTGCCATCATTTCAGGGCACAACATTATACATATTAAACTCCCCAGACATTCAACGCCTTTCTTTTAAAATATCCTATTGGTGAACTGTTCTAATAACTATATGGGAAAATACAAGCATATTCTATTGTATCTTTACAATACATTTAATTTATTTTTTTAATATATAAAGTATCTTTCTCCTGCCTCATCATTTCCCTGTCCACATCATATAGGCCCGACACCCTTGGTGACCACTCCTTCTCCCTATAGTTGGATGACTTTCACCCTTAAACCACACCTTTCAATAAACTCACACACTGTACTGGGAACACATTTCCATTTTAACCTCACACTGGAGAGAAAGGAAGACAAGAACCAAAAGAAAAGAAAAATGAAGGAAAACAGGACAGGTTTGCAGCAGCAGAGGGTATCTGTGGTGATCTTTGCATTTTTCATTCACACACACATCCACATGTCATCTCTCATTATTACCCTGTTTGTGTGTGTTTGTGTGTGAGACTCATCACCTCAGATCCATCTCCTGCACCATTCAGAGGAATAAACAGGATACATAATAGTCATCTTTAAACAAAAAAAATCCCATATTCATAATTTTATCATAAATTAACATATATTAACATATTTTGAATGAAACAGAGTCATTTATAAGATTATTGGCATAAATAAAAACTGTTGTGGTATGTGATTCAAGGGAAAATAATGTATCTTACTTAATACAGACATAGCTGATCTTAATGAGACAAGACATGTCCATTTTCCAAACAATCTGACATGAATCCCCATACTTTCATTCTGTTTTTTGAACACACCAATACACATTGTATTGAAACCATCTCATAGTACTGTATTCTCACCAGCATCCATTCAGCAAGTGCTGTGCTAACGGACCCTCTGGAGGGCAGTGTTTGCCTATGGCACGTCAACTCTGAGTCTAGTGCTGGCATCTCAAAGAGATGAGACCAAAGATGGGGCAAATACACCACTTTTGGCCACTGAAATGCCCTCGTGATCTGAAATGCCCTCATGATTTGATAATGAGCACAGATGTGAGGCAAAGAGAGGATTCTCATTAGTACCATTGGACACAACGTTGTGGACTCAAGTCCTGAGAGGCTTTGACATCTAACGGAGGGTTGTAAATTGTTTTGTAATATTTACAAGACAAATAAATGACCGCTATTCATGTCTTTTTAAAGAATTTCTAGCATTTAACATGTCAGTACACCTTCGCACACACAATTTGAATCAAAATAAAAATAAAAACAATATATCACAAAAGAAAAACAAGCACACAGCACGCCGCTAAAACTCTGACAAAATGTATGACAGTGCAAACTTACATCCATGTCTCAAATAATTTACAAACATTAGTATACACTTCAGCACCATTGTTTACTATTGTTGTTGAATACATATCAGTATGCTAGATCTTTAAGTGGACACTGTTAGGACATTGTTAGATGATGACATAAGCAAGATGTTAGTTTTGAATGTGTTCTAAGGGGAAGATGGGTGTCGTTAGGCTTTGAGGAGACGGCTCTCCTCTTTTCTCCTAACAGTGGCCTCCTGGGCAGTTGGTGACTTTTCAATGTAAGCGATCGTTCTTTCTTTTTGGTGTTCACATGGAAAACGTAAGATCACAGCACACACTGTGGATGGAAATGGCCGATGTGTGCCGGGCTCATTACTTTAGTTAACAGACCACACATTTAATGATCGTTATGTTGCGTGCGATCCACAGGGAGCGATTTTCTTGCTGGTTTTAAAGCCAGAGGTGTACTTTCTCTTTTTCTGTACTTTCTTTTTTTTGGTGGAACCACACAGAAAGAGAGAGACTGTAAAATAATGTTAAAATCTGAGGAAAAAACAATGTAACAAAACAAAATAAAGAGTTGCCATCAATTAGACCGCTCTGCACTTACTATAACCGGCCATACCCTGTAACCCAAAGGCAAGCCCTGCATCTTCCTCCACTGTATTAATCCTGCTTATCAATATTTCTATTTATATACGTATTATGGGTGCCCATTACACAAATCTTCATATTCAAGGTACCTTATTTTTTTTCACAGAAACACATATGAAATATGTAAAACAAATGCTCTCTTAAAATTTGCGCACAGGCTGCTCAGAGGGTTACATAACACTTTCTTATGACCATTTCATGTTAACCACATTCCTTTAAAAACTATTGATTTTTAATTCATCATCTTCTACTCTTTAGTCTGTTTTGCTCATACTCTCACCATCTTCTACTTGCTCTCATCCATCATAAAGTGAGAGGGGAGAAATATCAAAACATTTGTTTCCTATGATGAGACGGGGGTGCCCTGAATATCGTTTCCCTTGTCTTTTATTTTGTTGGCAGACCAAATTGGAGAGTAACAAATGTCTAGTGATTTTCCTCTCACACTCGTCACACACGGTATATCCATCCACCTTTTCTGAATAAAAAATAAACAAATCAGCTGTGTAATACTCCAAAGAAATGATGAGTAATTTTCTCGGAAAAGTTACTAAGGCTTAACTTGTCTCTGTCTCGCATTGTTTCCACCAGAAAAGTCGTCATGTACACCCGACCATTTAAGTTTAGAATCATTATCTCCAAATTTTAAAAAAGTATTTTAGGTATTTAAAGACTGAATTAATTAAAAAGAAACACGCCTAAAGGAACAGTTAAAGAAAAGAGATTATTTTTACTAAAGGTAAGAGAAAAAATGAATAGCTAAACTTTTTGTTGTTTTTCAGACCTTATCGTTACTAAGTATAACCTTTAAACATATTTTGAAGACTTTTTTAGCTGTTTGGATACTGCAATGGACAATAAGGATAATAAAGACAGATCTACACAGATCTACTCAGAGGGCTGGGTTCATAACAGCAGAATTGGGGCATAAAACTATCAGGTCAGTTTGTGACTAAACCAAAACAAAAAGGCTACTGGTCTACTGGTATCTGAGGGTAATATGATATAATGTGCAGAAATGAAAGCAAATATGCATTGGGTGAATACATTTAATGATGTGTGACTTGGAGCTGACTATGCACTACTAATGCCCTCAGAGTAAACGATGCCCCCTGGTTGCTGAGGAGTTTAGTGGCAGATGTTACGCTTGCTGGGCTGGTGAAGGAAGGTGTTTCTGGCGTGGGCTGCGTGGCGTGGGACCTGCTCCCTCGTGCGGTTTTGGCGTTGGATGCGGTTGCGGCCCAGATGGCGCCGCTCGATGCGAGCTTTGCTACGCTGGACCCTGGCCACTTGGGTGACCTTGGCCAAAGTGCCCGCCTGGGCTGCTGCTCCACGGGTCACCCTTGGGGGCATAGTGCTGTGGATGGTGGCGGCGGCAGCTGGTTCAGCCACTCTGCTGCAAGGGGAGAGAACAAATGTGAGAAAACGTGGGACTGTTGTCATGCTGATGCTGAAAAAGCAGGTGAAGGTCAAGTGCAGCTAGCATAAAGGGTGCTATTTCTCACCTCATGCTGCTCGCTAGGCTGACAATGCTTTCCTCTCCCACCACAGACAGGTTGGGGTTGGAGACCATGGAAAAGTTGCTTGAGGAGACATACACAGACATGCTGGGGTGCTCGATGAGCAGGTCCTCCATCGGGCTGGCCTCCGCGGTGGCTCCTTCTGCAGTGAAACAGGGGGGAGGGGTGACAAACCAGCTCTCATCCATGCAGCCTCTCTCTGGGCCTGCCCTACTGCTACCCCCACTGCCCCCACACTCACTTCCAGAGCCAGGGGACATTGACGGGGTGGAAGAAGGCGTGGATAGTCTGGCCCGTCTTGACTGGATCACAGGTGTAGCGGCACCCATGTCTGACGGGCTAGCGCTTGGACAAGACAAGGGGTCTGATGATGCTACAGCACCTCGTGCCCGACCTTTATGCGTCCTACGGCGCTTGTGAGACACGTTGGGAACAGGGGCTGGGCATTCAGTCCTTGTATGTGTGTCTTGATGATTTGATTGGTTAATATCTGGAAATGATAGTGCAGTCAGCGGGGCTACCGTCTCATCCTCCGCCTGCATCATGCATTCAGAGTCTTCTGAATACACGGCAGCGATGAGATCGGGGATGAGACCGCCAATAAAGACAGATGTTTAAGGTGGGAGGTTGCAAAAATGATGCAAATGTGGTTGATTTTTCGAAAAAGCCATGCAGGATGAAGGGGGCAATTTTTAAGGGATCACATACGCACGCGCACGCATACCAGTGTGGGGAATGTAAGGGTGTTTAAAAAAATTGGAGGAGGGGAAGAAGAGGTAAGGAAACACAAAACATAAAAGAGTCACATCATTAGTTGTGTTGACCCTCTAAGGTTTTGATTATGTCAGTGACATAATGTTCGTCTCGACTCTGCTGAGAGGTACTTTTATGTTGCTTTTGATGTTTGGTTGGCTTCTGAACAGGCACTGAAGCAAATTGACATACTCACTAATTGCCTTTGTCATGATTGAGATCATAAACAAAGAGGAAGGAGATGTATGTTCACACAGAATAATATGTTTCTTTTGGTGTGGCAGCCATATGGTTGAGCATCAGCATGACTCCTCACCTCAACACATCATCTTCCCATCATTACTTCACTACACTTCAAATGTTATTCAGTATTATGCAAGAGTGAACAGAGGTATTTCTCAGCTAGCTTAAACACAATTTGACTATCTCCCAGTGGCTGTAAAATGCCACACTGACATATCCAGGCCACCACGGCTCTTGAGACTCACCAGGTAGGTTGACGAGCATCCATCCCTCCTCGTCGGCCTCCGTCACACAGGGGTTGGGTCCCTTCAGCTCAGCTGCCACCTCTTCCACCTCTCCAAACAACAGGTTGCTCAGACGCTGAAACATGACTGCTTGTATTGTCAAGTGTTGATGACTAGGGTGCTTTTTGTTGTCCACAAAAGAAAAAGCTGTAGCTGCCTTTTTGAGTTTCTTAGTTGATTTTATGTATCGCTAGCTGCTGTTTTATGCAATTCTTTGTCTGATTTTTTTTAGTCTTTTTTTGTTCACTTGAAGCCCTTTGCTGGATCTTGGTTTTGACAAAAAGGAGTGGACAGGCTTCTGTAGTGCAAATGTAAGGTTTCACTTGGTTTGGAGCAAAGGCCTGTAGAGAAAGAGAGAGAAGTAGAACGAAGAGGGTGGTTAGGTGCTTCATTGTCAACACATTTTCTTATTAAAGACATCTAAAAAAATTAGTTTGCTACTGCTTAGTCAGGGTGCATAAGGAAAGCACAATAAGTGAGCAATGTGTGTGGTAAGAGCTTTCTCTGGGATATTTCAAGCCACATTACAACAGGTTGGACATATTTTTTTAGCTCAAACCACAAAGCATTTTGACCCGGACTGTAATGACTGAATGTTGATTCAAACACTGTGTCATTAAAAGCAGAAACTGCTTATTTTTAAGTTTCCACACTAACACTGCTGGTTAGGTTGCATATTAGATTAGCAGAAGTCTGAAGATCAGCTTCCAGTTACATTACCAATTCTGTGTAATTCATATCTTGTGGCTGTTATTAGGGTAGTGCAAAAAGATGTTTACACATCCATCAGAGAGCAATATCATTCATTTGTGTCGTTTTTTTTTCTGGCCAACTGAAGAATGTACTTTAAGTGCAATAATTTAATTTTTGCGTTGTTTTGGTCTCCTCCAACTCCTGAGAAAAATGTCTAGCTTTTTAGCTGCTAAAGGTTCCACAGTGTTCACCAGCTAGTTGCTAATCTGCCTGCCATTTGGTGCTGGATTATAGCTTTACTATGAAATTATAGATTTTTCACTCGTGTGATAATTATCCGTGGGTCTCATTATGAAACTCTGTCATTTGAGCTAATGCTAATATTAAAATATTGTTTATAACAGCTTTAAAGGCCGATAACGATGCATTTTTTATGGGATTTGAAAGAGCCAAACACAACAGGCAGGAGGATGTACAGTAGATTCTCAAATGAAGAGTAAATTATGAAAATTTGAGTCATGAGATTTCCACAGTATAGCCTATGTATCAAATAGAATATTATTTAAGCTTTCATATAACGGTGACCTACACTGCAAAAAAAAAAAACTTGGCAAAGGAACATCAGGCTATAAATGTGTTTTTATAAAATAATTATTTAAATCAGCAAGAAAGAAGCTGGTAAACAATGGCTGCACTCCCCTACACCGTGCAATTTAGATAACCAATCAGCACAGTCTCTGGACAGATGGACAGACCAGAGAAGAAGTGGAGGAGGTGAAAGGAGGTGATACAGTGAGCCAGACTCTCACAAAGTCAAACAAAGTGAGTGCGCGAGTTGACAAGTTGACATGCAAAGAAGGACAGAGACATTAGGACAGAAGGCACTGATGCAAAGGACAAGTGCCTGACCTAAATGTGAACATGATGATGTAATGTTGAACAGATGTGTGAACAGCAATCGCTAACAAGACAAACCCCTATGTTTGTTCAAAGGATAAGTTTTATTTACTTAAACTGTGTGAGTGCAGACAAAGGAATGACTGATGAGATCAGAGAGTGCAAACCTCTGCTAATACCTACTGACACACTCAAAGATATCTCTTGAATGTTCAGGCTAAATTGTTTTCTCCCTGTATGCTTTTTTCATATATTAGTCAGCCTGGTGTGTTTTTTAATTCTCCAAATCCAATATGTGCTGCTGACTTTCAACTTTAGGGGAAAGTGCAACGATTGATATAGGGGGCAAAGAGACATGCAAGGAGCTATGCATGAATGCTTGTTGGGAAGCTGACATTTTCTGTCCTTATTTGGAGAATCACAATGGCCACCGAGAACAAAAACACAGACACCCTAATTACAAACATACTCCTGAGATTTCTTATGTGTCTGATGGACTAACCTAATAATCATTTTAACAAATATAGTCACTGCCAGGGAGACCATTTACATGTGTGTATGCTTTAAAAAACAAGATAAATGGGCACAAAATGGTAATGGCAATGGTAAAAACCTATTTCCAAAAAGATCATTATGAGCCTCTTGGATAGAAGCCCTAAGCTGTATTTTTAAAGTACTCTGGTTTGTATGCTCCAATATTTGTCACATTTTGGGGAATTTTGCAAAGGGAAATACAAAAACTATGAGACTGAGTTTGTACTGAGGTGCTGCAGTCCATCCTCATCAATGAGTTTGTTTCAGTGCATTCCTGGACTAATAAAAACTTAAGTCATGAGACCATAACAACTAAATCCAGATAAACAAAAATTTTGGTAACAAGGCCCGAGGGCTGCTTTGCATAAGGTGCAGCACAAAAAACATACACTTAACATAGACATAGATAAAAAATATTTTATCAGTTTGGTGGCTGTACCAGCTTATCCAGGGCTATCGGGCTGGTGTAAATATAGCAACTGATACTGCCATAGAGCACAAATAAGCACCACTGATATGGCTTACATCCTGGAGGAGACCATTCTGAATACATGGCATATGTTGTGTAAAAGCATTATCTAACTACTGCCACCTATTGACACTGATAAAAACCAGAGGAAGAGATGTAAAGCATCTAACCAAGACATTGTTAGAACGATAATAAGTCTGGCTATCTTGTTGTGTCTCCTCCTCCAAAATATGGGCGTTCTTCTATCTTAACAAGACTAAAATTTAAAATAGGCTGCATGAAGATAGGGCACACACATGCTACAGCAGAGAGATGCTGCCTCGTTCTTTCATGGTTAGGAGCACTGCCTTATTTTTTTATTTGTGTGTGTTTTTATTCCACGTCACCCTATAAATTTTTTTTTACAGGCACAGCTGCCCATCCTAAAATATCAAAAAAGGACCTTGAATTATGGATCTTTCTTTTGACATTGGTCTGTTTTAAAAAGTAGGAGGAGTGGAGCAGGGTGGGAGGGGACTCGCGAAATAAAAACAAGACCCCCGTGACGTCTCGCGCACGTCACTGACGCTGACAGAGAGGCTCCTCCAGCATATCTGGCGACTGGAGGAGAGAAAAAAAGGAGGTCGGAATAGCAAACATAGCGAAAATGTAAGATATTGTGACCGTGTATATGCGACCTATGAACTTTTTATTTCTTGTCTGCCTTTTTGCCATACAATGCAGAAACAATCAATATGTAAATGGCTGCTATTGTCGACGGTTGTCGTCTAAAGTTAAATCCCATCGTTATGAAAAAAAGAAAGCAACATTTTTAGGCTACATTGTTAATACACAAAGCTACATTTAAATAAAACATCGACCTCGGCCTCAGATTGTCGACAGCCGACCGGCCGAGACGAGACTTTCTGTAGGGTATCCAGGTTAAACATGAATTATCCGTAGGCTATAAGCTGAAGGGTCAAAGCAATGACAGTTGTGGCTCAGCGACACTGCACGAAAGACATCGACTGGATAGGCTACTGACAATAAAACGAAGCTGGTAGGCCTATTTCACAGAATAACATAAGTGGATGTAGGCTATTTGCAGAAAAACCTTAGCCGACAAGGTCCGCCTCCCAGAATAAAACATCAACATCCGCCATCGACTTGACTCCACATCAGCATTTGGTGCAATTCACTTAACAAGGGCTGCTGGCGTCTTGTAGGATATACACGTATGTGGGCTGGTGTCATTTTTCGGGATTCAGGACGTCGAATCGACCTAATTAAGCGGTTTGAGTTTCTATACTGCTATTCCTGACCTAATAATAGGTCATTACGAGTTATAATATACAGCAGTCAAATAGTCAGTGACAGACAAAGCCGTGTAATTCTACATGGTTTATGATTTGATAATGGATGATGGCCTATCAGATGGATAATTTCTACAGATAGCCTAAGCATATGAGGAATGCAGCCGCGTTACTGGCAGAGACAAATGTAGCTTGATACCTCTTGAGAGCGCATATAGCCGGGACACAAAACACACCAAGGATCAGGTTTAAGTAAAGAATAGCTTACCTGCCTCTGCAATGTTATTCAAGTTGTAAACGAGATCTCACACACAGTAGAAACGACAACAATTCTTAAAGCATAGCTTTAGATAGTCTTTAAGTGAGGTAGTTAAAACACCATTATATAAAAATAAAAGGCTTTCTTCTCAGAAGAAGGGCTTCGTGTAAAAATGTTACACTGATGTTTTAGAGCATAACATCTGCAGCTGTTTCCTCCTTTCCTCTTTTTTTCCGCTGCAGATTTTCCTTCTGTTTATTGCTGCCTCCAGCTGATCCTCGGATCAGAATGTAGAAACGTACAAAACAGCTGATTGTGAGATCACAACACACTCGGCCACGCCCCTGACCCGGCCCACACCAAACAAACCAGCCAATCAGAATATTACACAAGCCACAAGCCGGGCCTCTAGGTAACAGGGTGGGGGGCTGGGCGAGAGAGGGCTGTCAACCTGCACCCAGATGGAAAGGGTGACTTCACACCCCGAGACTGATCCGTGATCAGCTTGTACTTTCACCATCCCTACTGTTTGAGGTCAGGGCTGGGGGATGGTAAACTGATTCCGAATCTGTGCTCATGTAGCTCCAAACACTGGGCTTCTGTAACAAGGAAAGGATGAAAATCTGTTGACAGCAAATTGATTAAATTGTCAACTGTTTAATTAAATACATTCAACCACAGAAAGATGATCACAGAGCTGAAGCTGCTGCAACTAACCTGTTAGGCCTATATCAACTCCTGAACAGACTTTGGACCACAGACAGAGCATAGCCTATTTATCTTTGTGTTATATATGTCACTCAGTGGATACTCATTTTGAAATATTAACATGCATCATTTCATTTAAGTGCTTATTTTTCATTAGGTGCTGAAAATTGTATAACATGAAAAAGGTTATCTAATCTATTTTACATGATTTCTCCTTCTATGCATCATTTACTGAAACAAATGCTAATGCAAACCTTAAATATTCAGATTATTAGTAATAGTTCCACTTCACAAACCAGATTAGTTTTCCTTGTCCACTAAAGCTGGTGATGTTAGGCTACTTTAAATTTAATTTTTAATTTCCCCTCCACCTCAACATCCATCTTTTCACTCTGGCTTGGTAGGGAGGACTTCTACGTGCCACTCAACCTATACCAGCCAATCAGCCGTGCTCTTTCTGAATGCAGCATTTGAGTAGCCAATGAGCTGTGGAGAGGTTTTGAAAACCCCTGGTGGTCACGTTTACATTCTGCAGTCTGTAGAGGTTTCAGAATACCACTGGCTTTTTACTGCAGATTGTACCAACTGGTGACTCTGTGTGTTTTTGTTTCACATGTACATATCTTCCACGTTGTTCTTTCCCTGCAAATAATTGCATTATTTTTCTCTATTCTTTTGTTATTCTTATATTACTTGCATTTATAAATTTCTACATTTATTTATGTCAACTGTATGTTTCTTACGTGTAGTACACCAAACACCAAAGCAAATTCCTTGTATGTGTAAAATACTATTTGGCAATAAAGCTCTTTCTGATTCTGATTCCGTTAATGCACATGTGTGTGTTTCTCTAGGTGAGAGGTCAACCTGTGGTGTGGCTGAATAAAGTCTGCAGAGCATTATGCATAATGCTCAAGTCCACTGTGCACATTACCCTATAGCAGATGAGGGTTTTGGATCTCTATGTCCTCCCGTCCTACTGAAACTCTGCCCAGTTGGAGCCATCATGATGATATCAACTGTATTTGCTGCATCAGGGTGAACGACGCCATCATCTACCTGCTTCACAGAGGTCACACCCACCTGGAGAAGCCACACAGCACTGTGAGGATCCAATTCTTTGACTTCTCCAGTGCTTTTGATACCGTCCAAGTTCACCGACTGGCAGAGCAGCTCTCTGTGATGCAGGAGGATGAGAAACCGGTTGCCTGGATCACAGACTACCTCACTGACAGCCCACAGTATGTCAGGCTTGACATGCGGCCTGAGATTTTGCAGCCCGTTTCTTTTCACTCTCTCTTTTTTTTGCTTTGACTCGGGAACGAGCCACCTCCAGAAGTTCTCGGATGACTCCTCAATTGTCGGCTGTATCATAGATGAAAGGTAGGAGCAGTACAGAGACCTGATTGAGAGCTTCATCGGTTGGTGTGACAGCAACCACCTCCACCTCAGCCCAGGAAAAACCACAGAGCTGGTGGTGGACTTTCAACGCAGAGAGGCCCCACACCCCTGTCATAATTAGGAGAGAGGGAGTAGAGATGGTAGACACCTACAAGTTTCCCGGCATGCAACTCAACAAATAACTGGATTGGACAGACAACAGGAGGAGGCTCAGGCCCTTCAACATGTGCACCATGCTGCTGCAGATGTTCTACCAGTCTATAGTGGCCAGTGTCATCTCCTTTGCTGTGGTGTGCTGGGCAGATGGCATTGGGACTTGTGCCGTCAACAAACTGGGCAAGCTGGTGAGGAAGACCAGCTTGGTGGCAGGCATGGAACTGGACAGTGTGGAGGCAGTGACTGAGAGGAGGAGGAGAGGGAAGCTGAGAGCCATCATGGATGACCCCTCTCATCCTTTCTGTGTTAAGCTGAGGCAGCTCAGGAATTCCTGCAGCAACAGACTTATCCAGCCCCGTGCCTCAAAGCGCTGAGGAGGCTCGTGTGCCATCTGCCATCAGAGTCTAAAAGCACCGAACGTCTCGTATCTCCACTGACAGACTCTATCTTGATTCGATTTTTGAATGATTGTATATAATTGTTATTATTATATTTGATTGTATATAGTGTATATTTATATATCTACGTAGAATGTTACTGGATTCATCTTCACCTTTATTGTAATTTGTTCCTTTCTCCTACTGGTGATAAAGGAATATCTTATCTCATCCTTCAGCATTTGGCAGTGAACCTGAAATTGCAGTGTTTTGTATCAGGACTGTGCATTGCACTCAGTTTACAGTACGTCATGTCATGTTTTATAATACATGTGAACGGGCATGTGAGTTCTCAGGCCTGACTGTGTGACTTTGACGTCTTGAACACAAATCGATCACGCAATCGAAAACCAACAAACCACACTTAAGAGGCTTGTATGTCCAGACACAAGCCTGTGTTTTGTACAGACTCTTTAGTAAGCTCCTTTTTTTCTGCCATAGACTTAGTCACAGCGGTGAGAGACAATTGCAAGAGTCCAGTACAGCATAAGCTTTCTGAAGGCAGGATGATAAGGTTTCGAGCCTATACAGTTACCAGGTGCTAGGCAACTCTCTCTCTCACACACACACACACACACACACACACAAATACACAAATTCACCCTGCAGTGATAATGACATCCAAACTCCGGTAACACAGTGAACACAAACATTTAGCAAGAACATTTTGTGCATCTGTGCTTTGTGTTCTCAGACTGATCAGAAAAAGTTACAGGCCTGGTGGAACTTGTTAGGTCATGTCCTTGTAGCACGTATAACCATTTATACAATTAATTGTATTTGTTGTAATCATCCTTTAACAGAAGTGATCCCAACGACATTATTAAGAAATAACTGGGGATTAAATACACTTTGTGAGGTCTCAGAAAGAGAAGAGGTCATGGTTTTCCATTGTCTGCCTCTTTTTTTCTTTTTTTAAATCCATGCTAGCGCTTTCACTGAAGTTGCCTGGCTTCACAGGATTCCCACAGTTTCTCAAGCTGCTTGGAGAAGTAGGTGAAAGGTCACAGCCTTCTTAAATACAGTCTATAGTCACAGCAATGTCTCCCTCTCCCTCTCTCTCTTTCTCTCTCTCTCTCTCTCTCTCTCTCTCCCAGCTGTGTTCATGTTCTTGAACTATCATGTAACTCTTGTTTAACAGCATGCCTGTCCTTGCCCAGGCTGACCCACCTAAATAAGGCACGTGCATGAATGCGGAAGGCTTCCAACATCATCAAAACCCCTGTGTTGTAAACACTGCTATTTTGTTTGTGGTTGAAAAACAAGGTGTGGCGTTGGATAAGTTGACTCAGAGGTCCGGCTTGTACTGTTTGTTGACGCTTGAAACAGACAGTAAAGTGACCTTTTTTTCTGAGAAGCTACTTGATTTGACAACTCATCCCTTCCAATTGCACCGGGACAAAACAGATCTAGAGGGCATGTAGCACTAACAGAGTTCATAAAGGCATTAAAATTAATATTCTGCTGACTTAAGCTTCTGTGTTTGGATAATCATTGGATTATTAAAAACTGTCTGTGGGGATGCCTTTTAAAAAGAGGTGTGTTACTTATGTTCCTTCTTTACGTCATAGCAGCGAACAAGCATTATTTGGTTGATGAAGTATAATGAATCTGATATAAATCCCATAAACTTGAACTTCATAGTTTTTATATGACCTTATTAAACTTGTTTTCATGTACTCTGCAGCCTTTATTTTGGTGCCTCCCTCTCCCCTCTTGTCAAGCTACTCTCTGCCCCTGCATAGTTGGCTGCTGGCAGATGATAAAACGGTGGCCCCAGAAGACAGTTGCTCAGACCTTCCTCCAGCATTACCACAACTTTACACTGCCAGGAGTAGTGTACTGTACATTAGGGGAAACAGCGAGCCTGGTACAGTTCAAAGCTTAAAAATATGCCAACCACCAGTTTACTACTAAACATGTTGTATCACTTTTGTTTAATCTGTACACAAACCGTAATGTGCAAATATGAAAATTTAAAATTCTCACTGGGGAATATGGAAAAATCTGTTTAAAAGTTTAAGAGTCGATTCATGGGGCTGATGTCAAATATGAGCCTTTAATGTTGCAAGCCCTTGTTTGGTCCTGTGTGTGTGTGTGTGAGAGAATCAGTGGTGGAAAGTATTATATTCTAATGATTTCCATTCCTTTATATTTCTACTCCACTACATTTCAGAGACAGAATATTGTACTTTTACTTTACTTCACTAATTAAGGGAAAATAACAAGAAGTCAGCTTCTTACAGTTGTCTGTTTTTCTTTGTTTTCTATGTGGTAAACTGAATAGTTTTAGGTTCTGGACTGCTGGTTGACGTAAACAAGCCATCTGAATATGTCAACGTGCTTCTTTACTATTTTTGTGATAGAGACCGAACAATATATCAGTAAACTGAGAAATAATCTGCAGAATAAACTCCCAAAGGTGCATAAAGTAGAAAAAACTGCCTCCATCTTGACCAGTAAAAGGTATCACTATTAACAACTATGATAATCTAATATATAATTACCACTCACATCAGAATCAGAAGGAGCTTTATTGCCAAGTAGTGTTTTGCACATACAAGGAATACATGTAGACAAACATACAGTTGACATAAATAAATCTAGAAATATAAAAATATGGAATAAATAATTCAAGTTATATAAGAATAATAAAAAGAATAGAGAAAAATAATACAACTATTTGCAGAGAAAGAACAACGTGGCAACATGGTTTTCTGCGTAATGAGTACTTTCACAATAATACGCTGTCCCCTTGTGATACTGTCCATGGTAATGTCTGGAGTTCTGTGGCCTCAGATAAGGAATTTCTTTCTGCATCTCATGTTGCATACAGCCTGTCTGTACATGCTGCCCTCAAAAGCACTCAACATCCAAAGATACCACCTCCCCTCCACACACATAACACTTGTCTACTGTTCCTTACTCAGCACAGGCTCAACATGGTGGGTTCCTGTCACCAATCCAAATTCACACAACAGCAGTTGAATTGGTATCACCTAGTAGCTTTCCCTCCTTCTGGGAGAACCCCTCTGCAGGCTGGTACATTTCATTCTCCAGACAGAGGGGCAGTAGAGGCTGGGAAGGTGTTAAGTCTCTCGCTCTTTATCTCCTACCTTCCCTCCTATCCTCTTCTTCAGCTCTCCTAAAGCCCTCATGCCATGCGTACATCCCATGATGAGTCTGTCTGTCCCTACAAGGCTTAAGCAAACAGGGCCTGGAAGTGGTGTCCTTGGCAGGAGTGTGCTGGTAAACACAGAATAAGTGAGGACAGGCTGTGCTGTCCTGAGGGGGACGGCCCCTCATTCAGGAGGATGAAACATAAAGAGGGAGCTATTTTAAATTCCCCAAAGGAATGTAAAGTAGGTGAATATTATGGTGTATGTTCATTTCTCAGTCTGTCTTTTATGGCATGTGTCCTCATCCCCACTAATTTCTAAGTCCTTTCCACTAGCGTGGGAATCAGAAGAGCCCCTTGCTCAGATGCGTCCCTTAACTGAAACCAAAATATGACCTGCAGGCTAAAAATAGCGCAGAGCAAGGATAAAATTAAAGAAAATTTAGCTACAAATACCGCAGTTTGTTTCCCTATTCATTCAGCCTGACGTGAATTCAGCTCTTGTGTTTACAAACCATTACTATAAACAGTACAGAGTCTCTTCACTTCACTTTGTTTTTTTACTCGTTCAATAAATGTCATTTCTTAATTTAGCACATAGGCTGCAGACACACACGCACCCCGAAATAAATACTGTACATAGCGCTGGGTTGAAACCAGGGTGAAGTTGTGACCTGAAATTACATAAGACGGCTTCAGTTAGAACCAAAATACCCTGCTCATCTGTCATCGCACTTTAGAGTTTGAATCATGAGGCAATACCACGTCCGTCCAGGCCTGCTTACTTTCATATACAGTCAGTCAGACACCGTACCACCAGTAGGGGATGTAGCTCAGTGGTAGAGCGCATGCTTTGCATGTATGAGGCCCCGGGTTCAATCCCCGGCATCTCCACTACTTTTATTTTTTTTCTCCGTTGTGAAAAGTTGATTTGGAGTTGATATAATCTATCGTCTGCTAAAGCTTCACGGAAGCTGTATTAATCATTTATGTTAACTCAACCGATTGCCTAGATAAAACTTCCAGCTCAGCTTTAAATCGATTTTTAACAAAATCAGTTTACTACTAGTAACATTTAATTTAATTTTAGTGTTTTTAAACGTTTTAATTTGCATTTTATTATATATTTTATTTATATTCATTTTTTTTAATTTAGGCAAATAGGTAAATAATAGGTAAATAATAATAACCGTCTCACATACCGTGAATTGTGCAATTATTAATAAATACAAATAAATATGTGAATTGTGCAATTATTAATAAATACAAATAAATATATGTTCTATACTACTTCATTTTTTGTCTCTATATTCAGTTATATGTTTTTAAATGTTTTTATGTCAAATGTCTGTTTGTCTATGTGTAGCACCTTATCACCGAAGCAAATTCCTCGTACGGGTAAAATACTACTTGGCAATAAAGTTCTTTCTGATTCTGAATCTGCAGAGTAGTAGAGAGCAGTTTACAGTAAGCTACACAGTTCAATAAATACAATACATGTAACAAAAAAATTGAAGCTCAAAGGTCTGGCAAGGTTTATTGTACTGTTCTCAAAGGTCAAGAATAAGCTTCCATGCTCAAATGTTTAGATACAGTGTGCTGATATTTTTGTACAAGTATTTATAGCTATATATGTTTATAGGGCTCAGTCAGAGCCTACGCGTCAGTAACAGACCTGAAAAACATCCTTCTGAAAAAAAAACTGAAGGGACAGCCTACACATTGAAAGTTTTTTATCCCCTAAGGTTTTATTGTTGGATGTGTTGTGGTGCGTCACCTGCTCACACGTATATCTTTAAGTACTCCAGCATGGAATGGACCAAATGAAATTCTTTACATGGCATTTAACTGTTAGAATTCAGGCTTAACACTTGTAAACACTGCCAGTAATACTGCTCAGCAAGCCCATTGTCTTCTTCATTTGAAAAAGACATGTGTGTGAGTTGTATGTAATATTTGTATTCCCTAATAAATAGTTAATTTTTGGATATTTGACTTGTGATACTTTACTATATTTATGTGAACTACCATGACTTAAGATGTAAATTGTGAGGTTGGGAGGTGAGGAAGGATATCGAAGTAGCCTATCCTTGAGCAAGAGAGGCACCTTGCCCTCTGCCGTCAGTGTATGAATGGGAAGGATGTGATGCAGTGTAATAGCACTTTGAGTGGTCAGAAAGACTAGATCGGCACTATACAAGTAAAGACCATTTACCATGAAGCAATTCATATTTATTGTTTTTAAACAACAGATAATTATTTGAATACTATGAACACATAGAGGAAAATTGAAAACTGGATTTATTTTAAATGATGTGTTCTTAGCAAGTTAGTTGAGACTGATTGTTGAGCAGGACACACTATCTGCCACGAAACAAGACCACTCTAAGGGTCAAACCCTCATATGTAGTGGTGCCTGTAACTGTTTAACCCACATACAATGTTTATTTAAGACAGGACCATGTGGATTAATTAACATAAGCACCTGGGTCCATCATGTAAATGTGCCCAAATTAGCCATACAAGCTCATTTTCATCGGCAGTCACTGGTGGGTTGATGGCATAAAACACATAAAAACAAAAACAAAATGAGAGCACATGAGCACAGTAGCAAATAGCAAAAGCAAAAACACAGCCCCAGATTGTGACAGTATGTTTGACTGTCCAGTTACTGCAGACCATGAAAAATGTTACACACCAGTAAAACCTACCCATCCATGTCCATCTGGCAAAAGTAGTATTTCATGTGTGAGAATCATGTCATTGATGTACAGCTTTGAGGCCTCCATAGTTAAATTGCTCCTAATGTGTCTAAAATGTGTCAATTTGATTTTGTTGCAACATGTTTTTAAACTTTTTGAATGTTTTGAATGTGAGTTGTGAATCTATTATTATGCCTAAATATTTAAACTCATGTGCTACCGAAAGTTCTCTCCCTGCTACTGTAACCTGTTAGAGATATTGACCATTGCTGCTTATAGTTCTTCTGGGGCTTACTTCTTGTATTCTAGTCTGCACATTATGACCTAAAAAACCACCTTGATATAATTGCCACATAGCAATTCACCAGGTGTCAAGCTAAGATTCCTGATGGTGAAAGAGGCGGAGAAACATCAGTCAGAGAAACTCCAACAGCTGACCTGCTTTAGCTGCAGGTCACATTGCTAGAATGTACAAATATGTCTCGGTTTGCTTTTTAAGAAACATACCCTGGTTTCCAAGAAAGGCTTGTTTTTGAAAGTATAAGGAAACATAACTTCCTCGAAACAACAAAAGAATTCCAAACATTGTGACACTGCAGAGTGATACTAATGTCCTTTAAAAGAATGTGATTTCTGCACCCTTACTAACATGGTTAATATTTGTGCAATCAAGAGGACCCTGTATCTGACTTGTGATTTAACCACTGACCTGGAAACCCCAACGAGTGGTGACATTATTGGTCTTTGAGCGCCCCCTTGTGGTTTACCTTAAATCAGTCCCTCTGCAGATCAGTCCACAATGTGAACAGTGGGTGGCGCCACTTCTGAGTTTGTTACTTCATTGACTCATCGTGATAGTCATCTGACAGATATCTGAAAACTGTAAATTAATCATTACTCAGATGACAGGTGACCGGTTTAGACGTGTTTCAGGAAAATGCTGGTTGGCTTATCAAACTTTGGATTCTTGTCTGCAGGAATAGCAGTGATAAGGTGATGGGTTTCAACTCAAAATCAAGATACACTTTTAAAATTATTTTTCAGTTCCTTCAGTCTTACTTCAAATATGTCTGCACTGTCTGACATTTTATTATTACAGATTTATTTTTGTAATCTTGTTCTTAATGTTTCTATTCTAATGTACAATAAACATTTTGAAAGTTAAAGCTGGAAATCTCAAAATTAAGTAGTTTGCAACTTAGTTTTTGGCATTCACGTTTGTATTGGGTTTTTAAAGGATTGGTATTAGGCAACAAGAAGTACTTCATATCATTACCATTCTCAGAGATGGTGTTGGAATTTAAAAATTATTTTTTAAAATTTATTTAGTAGCACAAAGACACATAAAATATATATTAAAAAGTGCTTATAGTGAAACCTCCCCTTTGGATTGTCAATTGATTTGTTGAATTGAATGTTAATTATACCAAATTAATAATAATAATAATAATAATAATAATAATAATAATAATAATAATAATAATAATAATAATAATAATAATAATAATNNTAATAATAATAATAATAATAATAATAATAATAATAATAATAATAATAATAATAATAATAATAATAATAATAATAATTAAACAAAATATACACAACATACATACTGAAATTTTAACAATGACATAAGTATTTTTTCATGCTTGATTTAAATACTGACAATGATTGATTAGTTTTGATAGAAAGGGGAATAGTATTCCAAAGTGACGGTCCTCTGTATTTTAAGAAATATTGACCAAGAGTTGTATGATAATACAAGAGATGAATATTCTTTATTTGTCCAGTTGGATATGAATGGACATCAGAGTTAATTTAAAAAAGGTTATGAAATACTTTTGGAAGGCTAAGATTTAGAACCATACATTTATACATAAAGATACATGTTTACATATACATATATTTAATTTCTTAAACAGAGGAGCTGATGGTTCATAGCAATGTGATGCAGCTGCCAATCTTACAAACCTTTTTTGTATCAAAACGATTGTTAGAAGAGAGGAAGGATAATTACTTGCCCAAACAATGTTACAGTATGATATGTATGGATACAATAAACTATAATAAAGAGTTCAAAGACAGGATTGATTTACCAATGAACAAACTTTTCTAATGATGCCAAGTGACTTCATGATTTTTACGCACACATATTCAATATGGTTTTTCCAAGAAAGTTTTTCATCTACTAATACACCTTAAACAGAAGTTAAATAAATAAAAACATGTAGCCCACACATAAGTGAGAGACCCAGTCCACAACAAAATGAATAGAAAACACAACAGAGTTGCTGGAAAATTTTGACTATCCATGAAATCTAAACAGGAACATCCCATCAGTAACTGATTGTTGACAGGTGCTATACAAATGAAATATGGCAATTGCTAACAACTGCACTATAGATTACAATGCAACATATAACATACAAACGTGATTTTTTCCCCTTTAAAATGTCTCAAGCTTCTTTTATGTCAGCTGGAATTTTGCAAGTTCTCTGTCTCTTCAGTTCTCGGTATCTCCAAAAGAGTGTAAGCTTTCCTCAGAATGTAAACAACTAACCATTAGATGACCTTTATGTGCCATATATTACATCAAAGGATCCCTGTGGTTGGACTGCTGTCTAGATAAGGTTAGAGCAAAGCAGGCAAACACACACACACACACACACACACACACACAGCCGCTTACACAGATCTGGGCAAATTCCATCTCTGTTAGCAGCGATAGAAGGTTTTAGTGTGTATGTGTGTTAGTCATAGAAAATTATACTAGTGTCACAAAAGCAAATATCTGATCAAATATCAACTTTCACCACCTTGTGTAAAAATAGGATATGTTTCCATCTGAGAGAGATATGAGAGTGTGTTTGCTCATATGTAACTCTGTCAGTTGTCGTGTCTATTGTTTTTTTAGGCCATCACGCAACAATAGCTGTGCTCAGGTCATATATAATCATGTGCTGGTAATTATCTGGTGGTGATAGATGAATTGAAAGCACAGGCTCATTTGATCAACAGTTTATTACACTTGCAGCATATATCCATACAGTACGGTAGACACACATTTGCCCTTCTATGTTCAAACTGGAAAATGGACACAACAAGTAGGCATGAAATATGAACTGCCTTTTCTTCTACTTCAAAGAGTTGAAATGTGAATGACTGATTGTCTTGCATTCCAAAGTACAGAATGGATTACAAATGTCTCAGCCTCATTGGCTTTTTGAAAAGTAAATCAATGCTTACATTCAAACACAACAGAGAATAATTTTGTTGAATTATCTGTTCTTTTTCAACACTGTTACCTCTCTTATTTTAAGTATTATATGAAAAATACTCCTTTTCAATATATTCATCTGCATATCTTGTTTTGATTATTACAGACACTTTGTCCGTACAAAACAATGTAAACATTTAATGGCAGATACAATCTACTGGAACAAAATTACCATTGCATGTTTCAGTTTCTTGCATTGCTTTACACATGTTATCATAATGAATGAAACTTTTACACTTGAAAATATAAGACAATATAGCAGTTTATTAAAGTGACTCACATGCAATTTAGGTACCCAGGATTTGCCCTCTTCACATGTCTGTCAGTTGACTGATGTTGCGTTGAAAACTCAAGCTTCAAAGTGAAAAAAATAATTACAAGCCTTAATCCTTTAGGTTGCATGAATAAAAACAAGAGCAAGCTGTCTTTCTTGGGGTCAAAAGGAACACTGAAGAAAACCTGTGCATTTTCAACACAAAGTGATTTTAATTTGAGTGCAACATGATTCAGTGGCGTTGGTCTTTGCTTCTGTTGGATCCAGATGACACCAGGTAAACCCTGTGAGGTTCTTCATGCACAGAAATGTTATCGATTTAATGAGGCAGATATTAGTGCAATAAGCATTTTTGCAGTTCAACTGCTTCTGCTTGGATGAGGCAGCCATCTTGTTTTAATGAAGTGGTTCACAGCAGGTTAACCTATCCTACACCATGTGCCCCATTTCAGTTGTGATTATTTTACCATTGCGATAACCACTGTGAGAACACTGCTGTGTACCCCACTGGGCTGAACATTATATTGAAAAATATCTAATCTACTGTAGGAAAAACATATGGAAAGCAGCTAACACGGAGACCACACTTGTATCTGCGAGACATGTTGGCTGCTTGCTGAAGTGTCCTTGAACAAGATAGATTTTCACTAAAACATGTGTTTGTGTCTAATGGAGAGACTTCAACAGAGAGTGTACAGACTACAGAGCATGTGTGTGGGGGTGTTGCGGCCATACGACCAACTCTACATTCCACTGGGATAATCTTATCTCCCTCCTGCTGGGCTTATGGACCTCTGAACTTGTAGGGCAACACTTACTCACACACATACACACACTCCAATTCACATGTGTCAACAAACAAACATGCAGTGATTAAAGACCACAAAGCAGTTCATGTACATTATAAATAGTCTGACATGTTTTTGTGGTTGAGTTGAAGATAAACACTCAGACAGGTATCACTGAATGCACCTTAAACAGGGAGTCTTCAGACTAGAGTGGACATTTCAGTGACCTGGAGAGTAAACTAGCTCTACTTAAAGAAACAACAGGGTGCAATGGCCTTGATAGTGGCACAAATTACAATCTCAGACTCTTTAATCTTCTTTCAGATTCATCTGTTTTGTGACATCCAGTCAGTGATTTACATGTTGGGAGATCTACTGTATCGTTTGAATCATCACATGGACAAAGAAAACCTGACTCAACTTGATTCATGATGCTGCTGTTGTACTTCAGAGTCAGTTTGGGAAACAACCTGCATACATAAACATCAATGTAAATGTGCTCAAGTGACCGTTACCTGTCGTCTGAATGTACTGAATGGTAACAATGCACCTGATTGTTCAGAGGCTGTCAGAGAGGGTTTTAAATGTAAAACATGGCTTTAAGATGCATTTGTGTGTACTTGTCACTTGATGAAAAAACTGGTACAATAACAATGGGTGTTTGGGAGTTGGCTTCTTTGCAAACACATGAAAGGACACTGAAGTACAATAACATTGGCTTAGATATGATAGGCAAATAAAGGTAAAGGAAAAAAAAGTCTCAATGAAAATGATGTTTTGAAGAACCAGCAGATAACTGATGATGCTGGGTTATTATCAGTTGTAAGAAATTAAAGAACACAAAAAGAGTATGATGAAGCTAGACATAGATTTTTAGATTGTCATGCAATTCTGTTTGACTCATGCTAGCTTCAGGGGCTGTTGTGGAGTCAGTAGAGATCCAGGGCATAGCCCTGAAATCTTGAAATTAAGGCTGGGGTTACTTGTCAATCATTAAATATGACGATATTAAAAAAATGCTACATTAATTAATGGTTAATAGCATTATTGACATAAACAGTCATAGCCTGTTTTTGTCAATAATGTTTTTCTCAATATTAAACTAAACTAGATTTTAAACAATGTATAGCCTTAGAAACTCATCCTAGCCTGTAATCTAACTTACCTGCCACTTTATTTCAATTAAATAAGAAAAACAACATGATTATTTTTTTCACTTTCAACTTGTAGTGTTCAGCCCCAGCCGATGTTGACTCAAGTGACATTACTTGAAGCAAAAAGGCTTTACACGTTTTTGAGGCAGTGAACAACCTTTGATGTATAAAATTGGCAGAGTTCCCCATTAAATTTTCATTTTCTATTTTGTAATCCTTGTGGCCACAGCAGCTTCCAGTGTTTCTCCTCATTTTTTCAGAACGTATTCATCGGTGCTGCTGTTGTACTTCAGAGTCATTTATAAGTTATTTCTTAACTTATTTCTTCATTTTTAAATTTTTTTTCCATCAGTGCAACATACTCTTCCCATGTCCCATAGGATATACATGCACATACATTTAAGTATCATTTTATGTGCAATTTCATACATTTTCATTACCAAGGGTAACACCCAACAGTTTAGTTAAAAAACACAACAATCTGACTAATTACAAGGCAACTAGTGTATCACAGCATCCTGACCAACCTCATTTTGTCTTTTTATTTGTTATGTGTTTTTACTTTATATAAGAAAAACACATGGTTATGATAGAAATAGTATATTCCTAGAGCTAGAACAAAGACAATGTCACTGATATGAGCAAAGATCTTCCTTACAATCAATAAACTACTGCCAAGATCTTTTGTAAGAAAACACTTAATGTTTCGCCGACAGTCTCCTATTTTTTTATTTTTTACAAAAGGCATCCACTATTAAATTCAGAGAGCCACATTCCTTTTGGCAGGGAATTATCTGTCTTCCACCTTGTTGTATAATTTTTTGGCATTAGTTGTTAAAACCTCCCTAAGATTAAGCTGAATGAAGATATGTCTTCCACATTATTTTTATTTTCACAGTGTTTCAGCAGCCAGTTTGAGCCTCTGTGGTAACACCGACTGGTTCCTCCCTGAGGCCAGAGAGGAGAGAAACATCTGTTCTGAGCAGCAAACTTTTCATGTCTTCATGTCCTCCTTGTGTCATGAGGTCAGGCTAACCCTGTTGTAACACAAATTGTCTGCAGTCAGCTCTACAGACAAACTCAGTGTGTAATCAGCTGTTTTTGCTCTTACACCCTGCTACACTGTGTGTGTCAGGTCAGGTGGATATTTCATTTTGTCATTAAATGTCTGTTTGTGTGACAGAAATATGAATAAGACCATCTTACTAACACAAAAGATATATGCCTAACTAATGTAGGCCTAAATCATTCTACATTAATTATTAAACTCTCAAACACCAGTTGTACACGCAGGGTCATCCTCAGTAGCATATTCACAACTCAGATTACTTTCACGTGTGTCTTTGCTATTTGCTTTTTGTTTTTACTGCTGTCCTGCCCTCCTGACCTCCAGTCTACGTGGCGTCGGCGTCAACAAGCGCTGTAACGACGTGTGAGCTTTTGGGCATGTCGTGACAATGGCGCCTTTAGACAGGTGCATATACCCCCATCACCCTGCCACTGTGGACCATTTAGACTCTTTGCAATGCTAAACAGGACCACTGAAGACCGTGACATTCCTGTCTAATGCCTGGTACCTGATTTTCAGACTCACGGGGTGTGCGTGCGCCGACAGAACCAGTTAAAAAACAATCTTTAAATTAAGGAGGGTGGCACATATGGTAACATCATGTCACAACATCACCCACCAGTTACGTTTGACGTGTTAAAATGCGTTTAGTCCGCATTATAAGGACTGATCAGGCTTAAAGTAGGCTAATAATAAAGTTTTTTACAGCACAATTCATGTAAGCAAAACTGCTTCACATAAAAGAGAAAAACAAAAAACAAATAATAGCGACATTTGCGATCTAATAAGGGCAAATGTATAAGATATTGGTGATGATTTGGAGGTGACAAAATACAATTATTGGGCAGTAAAAAGCAAATTTATGATAGACTGGTGTAATGAGTGAAAATACACCTTTTTCATCTGTTTCCTCATTGTTACTTTCTAATAGATTCATGGCAATCCTTGCACACTTTAATTATAAAGGGTATTAGTTTGATTTTGTAGTGTGGAGCTGCTTTAAATTACGCACACACATTTACGCATTTGAAGGGGGAAAAGGACAAAACATTACGCTAACCCATTTTCTCTCGGGGCACCATCCTGGGTCGCTGCATTCCATGCCACCTAAAGGCACAAGATTCAATAGGGCCCTGTCTGGGTTTACATCATCATATTGTTCTTGACAGCTCGGTTAATTTCCCCTCAGACCGTGCTGTGAGAAAACCGGGGAACAGAGCCTCTTCTTTCTTAACGGACTTATTTCCTGCAGAGAGACAGAGAAAGATAGGCGGTCATGACGAACTGAGTGCATTTTGTTTTGTGTTGAGGGGAGAAAAAGAGAACAGAGCGTTTGTCTTCTGCACCATCTCAAAATGTCTCCCCCTCACCAGAGGTGCGTAAAAGCCCCAGAGGCACAGGCACACAGAAGAGCCATCATAAAATCACTCACTTATCTAGCACTGAATGGGTCTAAATGTTCTTAAACTATTGCAAAATGCACAATGTGAGATAAATTGTGATCACACAGGCAGATCACAAAGCAGGAAACCTGTTACCAAATATTGGTCTTAATATTAAAGAGCACATTTAAGTAAAGTGTCATTTCATCAAGGCAGCTGTAAGGTGGGAAATTATCTCATTCAGGTTTCAAAATAGCGACCACAAATCGATCACTATTTTCACCATCATTCTATAGTGTGTGTGTGTGTGTGTGTGTGTGTGTGTGTGTGTGTGTGTGTGTGTGTGTGTGAGTAGAACTTTACCATAGCAGGCTACCACATAGCCAACCACCTCAAACAGACAGATACTTTATAAGCCGACAGAGGACGCTTCAGCTTCAGTTTGCCTTGGCAGATTTTGTAACGAATGGGCATTGGAGTAATGTACAAAGTGTAAGATAGCTTTTTAAATAAGATCCTTAGACATGACTGTATCTGTTTTGCGTGCCTACTATGTATTTGTTGCTCTGATTTTTTTAAATGTTTTTTTTAATTTGTTTTTTTTTACCATGTTTGAAATGCTTTCTTGTGCACATTTAACATCATTCAAATACAACAAGCTTTTCTTGGAGGAATATTTTACCTTGACTTGCACAGTCATCTATTCACGTTCATCGACAATAGGCGAATGGTTGTAGGTAAGGAGTGAGCCATTAGCGCCGTGAAATGCGCAATTAGATTTGCGCTTTGTTGCAGCTTTTGGCACTTTGGGCACCTGTGGTGAGTGGTGCTGGCGGCGCCCAAAGACATGCGGGGTGTGTCTTTGGGCGGAGATCTGCCCACCCACCCCGCTGCTTCTCCCCTCTAGTTACTATATGAGGAGGCGACTTTGCGATCCGTCAACAACTTGGTAGTGGTCTTGTTCATCTCTCTTCAAGCGTGTTTTCTCTCCGTCCGAGTGGAATCTGCAGCTGCCTGAAGACGAGATCCTTGGATCTGAGCACACTGCGCCGTGGGAATAATTATTGTATTTATTTATCAGAGAAACCAGACCTCAACATGCCTCGGTCATTCCTTGTCAAGAAGTATTTCTCCAACAAGAAGCCATACATCAGGGAGAGCCAGCTGGAAAGCCAAACTGGTAAGTTTTTGCTCACTGATTGACTGAAAATGACGCATCTACGATTTTTATTCGACATGCTGAGTGTCACAGTCGGTCAGTAATGAGAAGAAAGATTTATCAAGTAACCCTCAGATGCAGAAAAGACCCATGTGGACGTTAAGATGGACATTTATCTTGTAGCTTCTTGGGTGGAAAATACAACAAGTGTTTCAGGTCACCTGGAAAATTTGCTAATGAATAAGCTAAATGGATCAAGGTTATGTTGAATGCAGGCTGTAACAAGACACCAAGAATGCAAACAAGTTTAGTGCCTTATTAGATTATCTGTCCATTTAAGTGGCAATCCACCTGACTTCTTTTCTTCTGTGTTACCAGCTTTTGTCCCAGAAAGCTTTCCACGGGCTGAACTTCCCACTCAAAACAACAGCTCTGCCCTGACCTGCTACCCCACCAGCCCATTCTTCATCAGCATGGACACCCTGCCTGCACCTCTCTCCCCGATCACCCCCATGTCTCTGTCCCCTTCACCGCTTGGCCCTCTGGACCTCAGCAGTTCTCCCTCCAGCAGCAGCGAGGAAGAGGAGGATGGCGGTCGTACTTCAGATCCTCCCAGCCCGGACATCATCCAGCACATCTTCCACTGTCTGCACTGCAGTAACAGTTACACCAGTCTCTCTGCACTGTCCCATCACCAGATGTCCCACAACGAGCTCTCCCGCTGTGCTCCGCTGCAGCAGACAACTTCTCTTCCCACTGAAGTCTCTGCACGCCCAGCCTTCCACTGCAAACACTGTCCCAAGGAGTACACCAGCCTGGGGGCCCTGAAGATGCACATTCGCTCACACACTCTGCCCTGCGTGTGCCCCACCTGCGGCAAGGCTTTCTCCAGACCGTGGCTACTCAGAGGACACATTCGCACCCACACAGGTATGCATCAAAAGCTACTTTTCACATCGGCATGTCAAAGTAATCACATTGATTACCAAGCTCAGTTGGCTTGTAAATGTAACAGCTGGTTGCACCTTGTGCTCATTGATATTCATTGATGTCTACTGACGTGTGAGCAAATGTTATTGCTTAGCATGGCACAATCTAATCTCACAATGGTTACGCATGGGGAAAAAAAGCAAATCTGCATTAAGTAGGTTCAAGTAATGTTCCTGCTCTTTTGTCAGTTAACTGTATATCATTTGAAAAACAATGACCAGAGGACAGACCTTTTGGCCTGTTAATGAGGTGTTTCCCTGGAGCTAATGTTTTTTCCTAATTCTTTTTAACCAGGTGAGCGCCCCTTCGCTTGTCAACACTGTAACAGGGCCTTTGCAGATCGCTCCAACCTGCGTGCCCACCTGCAGACCCACTCTGAAGTGAAGAAGTACCAGTGCGGCTCCTGTGCTCGCACCTTCAGCCGCATGTCCTTGCTGCACAAACACAACGCCTCTGGTTGCTGCCCTTCCTCATAGACTCACATTCCCTGAACTGCTCTCATAAGCCAGTTGAAGCTGCTTGCTGGCTCTGGTCCCCCCACCCCCTTGATTAGAGCCAATATCCAGAGGACACTGCACAGATCAGTGCCAGCTCACTTCAAAGCCATGATGGGTCAGAAAACTGGACTAAAATAAAATTAATTCATGACTGCCTTTCATTTTCAAGACTCAAGAGGTTTATCAGATATTTTGAGGTCATATTGGTATCCTCACCACTTTTTTTGCTGCATCTTTTCAACTGTGTGTATGTATGATTTGAGGGCAGCTGGACATGCAGTTAATTCCCAGGAAACTCCTTCGGTGCCGGCCGGTCCGGGACTCTGGCCATGTTGCAGCTGCTTGTGTGTGTGTGTGTGTGTGTGTGTGTGCTGGGACATCATTCCTCACCATACGATACATACATGGTGTGTGTACATGAGCAAGTGTGTGTGTGTTGAGACAGCTGTCTGTGCATGGTGTACTGTGGAGGCAGGGCGCTGAGAGACATGTTAGCTGCCACCTCAACGACAGGTG
>JAPMOB010238269.1:0-24343 GCA_029875015.1 Lepomis gibbosus
ACACACACACACACACACACACACACACACACACACACACACACACACACACACACACACACACACACACACAGAGTCCTGGCTCTCTCTGCTGGTTGAATAAGCAGTCTCTGTACCATATTGGTTTGGGCCTCCCCCTCCTGTGTCAGACCTTGTTAGACTGCCAGCCCCCAGTCTCATTCCCACACTCCCATATCTGGCTCTGAGGCTGACGCTGGGATTCCCCCTCATCATAGACACACACACAAACACACACTCACCCTTCCATCACAATCAACTTGGGGTGGTCATTCGCTTTTTTATTTGACCCTTTTCTTCACCCACTCATTCCTAACTGTGATCACCCGTCTCTCCGGTCTTTTCCCACACATGCTGTCTCATCCCATTACGCTGTTTCTTTGTTAACACTATGTTACAGATAAGGTCATGTAGATGGACAGAATTATGTGACTCTTTGTAATTCTTTGATGTTAATGCATTCAGAGATGATTTTGAGTCTTCAGAGATGATCCTGAGTTCTTAGTATGGCTATGGTAAAAGTTGCAACTTGAGTGTAAAATGTTGATGAGGCCGCACGTAGCTTTATTCAGTGCATGTAGGATCAGTGCAACCACTACAAACACTCCAATAAGTCACCCGTATTCTTATTTCTTGAAAATTGCAATACAGATTTGACTGTATGTGTGTTTTGTTGTCTAAAATCCAAACTTTCTAATCCTGGAGACATCTCTGGTGCTCAGCACTCATGCTGGGAAATCAATAGTGTGGGAGGTGCTTTCCTCTTGGATTTTCTGTTGATAAAATTTAGGTTTCTGTATTTTCATTGTTTGACTGTTGTTAGTCAACTGACCATTTCTTCTTCTATTAATTCTAAACACACAGCTGCTGCTATAGCAAAAAAAATCCCTTCTGGTCCTGTTCTTGAGAGTTTTCCAGAGAAAGCGCATGGGCTGAAACACTTGTGATATATCCATGAGTGATCAATAGCAAAGTTACATTTTTTTATGAATCCACTGCAAAGCATCAACCATCACTTATGTTTTTTGTGTTTTGTTGCAATAATGTGACCAGTTAGTCAGGACCCTGTGAGTATTTCAGTGACGTTTGAACATTATCATTATTAATATGAGTGTAGCAGCTAGGCAGCGTTGCCTTGTTAATGACCACGGTGAATGATTGCATGAGTCGTTTCCTTCTACTCCCTCCACTCCTGTGCATTGCATTGACTCACTGTAATGAGTGATAAGAATCAACACACCCAACAGGCTACCACTGAACGACCAGGTCACCACTTCTACCCATAACAAGCTCTGCCGGCCTTACTGGCAAAAGAAGCAAAATACCTGTTAGTCAGTCTCTGTGTGGGACATGTTTGTGGTTCTGATTAAGAAAAGGAGATTACTTGTGGGGGTCACGGTTACTTCTATCAAGATCCAGACTGAGAACAGCTTGTACAGTGACACATCTACATATCTATAAAAGTATTAGAAACACCACATTTCTCAGAACTCTCCTGGGCAAGATGGGAGGACTAATTACTATCACAAAAGAATAGAAACTACTTGTACTTTAGCATTCCCACCATCCAACTGCTTGGCAGCACTGAGCTAGTGAATTAAGGAAAGTGTGTGCATGTGTGAATTACATAAAATATCTGTATTTACATGACCCTTTTTAGACAAACTCCTGCTTGCTAAACAAACACTAAAAAATAATCATCTTTAAAGGGTAAAATTTGCACTGCAGGCTCCATTAAAGCCCATTTAGCTGTATTGCAAGAGGAAGTGTGGCTTTATACCGCTGTGAGGGTCAAGAGAGGGCAGATGATTTACAACTGGCAAAGGGCTGAACATGTTCAAACACCAGTAAATTATCTGCAGGACAGAGTTTAAACAATCTCAGTTTCCACTGCTATCCATTAATTGGACATTAAATCATGACATCATAGAAATAGCTGAGGTATTTTGACTTAAAAATCTACTTGTGGGAGGCAGGTGAGGTCTGTGTGGGCAGAAACTTTTTTCTTTGAGCTGAGGTCGTGCTGGTTGTGTGAAGATGAGGTCAAGGAAACAGCAGAGTTATGGCTGGTGATGCACTGTTTTATATGGTTTTAAGTTACCACTAAAATGTCAAGCTAGCAGACTGATTTAGCTGAGATTTGGATTCATAGCTATTGTAGAATTCATTGGCATAGTTATTGTGCAGTTAAAGCTCAACTGACAGCTATCACAGACCTGGCGAGTACAAATATCTAATAAAGAGAGGTTGCGGAGGCAGAAAAGTAAAGACAAGGCACCACTGGGGAGACCAGAAGGAGTGGGTGAGGAGAAGCAGAGAGGGTAGAAGGTGCTGGAGAGGGGTAAGGGAGGCACCATGGTCATCTTATCAGCCCTGCGAGCTGTGAGTGTTCTAAGCGGGCTGAGGGACAGGAGAGGAGGGCCTCTGTTGTGCCCTGGGATCCAAGACTGTGCTTTATGGCATGCTCCAGATCTCTATCAGTGTGGGAAAAGACTGGAAGGCCAGAGGAACTGTGATTATGTGTGTGTGTGTGTGTGTGTGTGTGTGTGTGTCAGCACACGTTTGTTTGGTTTGTGTGCAGTTTCTGCCACTAAAGCAATCAAGAGAGCAGAGGCTTGTGTGCATGAATGTGGGTGTGTAGTTTCTTAGTTTCTGCCGCTAAAGCAATCAAGAGGGCAGAGGCTTGTATGTTTAGAGAGAGAGTGTGTGTGTGTGTGTGTGTGTGTGTGTGTGCACGCGCGCTTGGCTGCTGTGAAGCCTGATAAGGATAATAAACACCATCCAACAGCAGGCGGGCAGGTTCCACACTCCACGATAAGACAGAACTTTGACCGCTCACAAGTCTAACCGACCATTTAATTCGCACACACACACATACACAGCAATAATATAAAGTCATAAAGTAAAATATGCTTCTGTGTGTCGCAATTAAATCTAACGTCACTGCCATTCCATCGCTTTAAACACTAAAACATATCACTCACTAGGAGTTCTAGTCACATGATTGCCTTGTCACCAGATGGCTGTAAAACAGACTGATCACTCATTAGCAATGTCCTGTGCAGAGGGCTCCAGACTATTAGCGATCCTTCATGCCTGCTGGCTTTAACTGCCATCAAAGGATGCTCTCCCACTGCATGATTTCACTGAGTGAGGCCTCCCAAAGGCAACAAAAACTGAGTTCATGAGGGTTTACACATATCCACCATATAGCCAGTACCCATTGCTCTCCAGATGCCAGTTGAGTGATGCAGACTCTGTCGTGCCTCAATAAACCTGCAGTGGGGTCGTGGGGTGATGAGGCCACAGCTAAATCGGTGGCAGGTTTAGCTATTAGTTGAGTCACAGATGAGTTCATAAGAGAGGCGCACTCCAGGGGGTCACCGGGTAAATCACGCTCGGTTTCGCCAGTGTAGTCGGCTGTACTTACTCACACAAACACACACACACACACACACACACACACACACACACACACACACACACACACACACTCTGACGCCACACGCACCCAGACTCAAGCAGACACCAGACTCCACTGTGACACACATCAGGGCCACTGTGAGTCACCTGTGTACCCTGGTAGACAAGCAAGCCTGAGGCAAGGCGACACAAGATGTGTGTGGTGTGTGGTGTGTGTGTGTGTGTGTGTGTGTGTGTGTTCTGCCAGTCTGGCTCCAGTGATATCATCATTACGAGACAGTGAGGGCAGAGCTGTCTGATGGACGGCACACTCCGCTCGCCTTCGGATCTGGCCACCTTTCATCTAAAATGACCATCATCCCACTACTTCATAAAATAACGACAGAACAAAGACATGGATGACGGGAGACAGGGAGGGAGGAGCAGGGGCGACAAGGAAGGTATGAGTGGTGTATAAGCAGCCAGGTCATGGCCTTGTGTTATGCCAGCTTCTAGACACATCCATGGGGAGGAGACCTGGCCTACGTTTGGCAATCAGCAGCCACTAAAGCACTTACACACTAAACCAGGAGTGGACACAGACATTAAACAACCATTACATCAATAGTATGGATGCGCTGCACTTTAATGGCGTACTTATCATCTGCTTTATGACCAACCATAACTACGATGAATAGCAACTCTACTAAATTCAGATTTCTCCGCTGCTGGTAAGGAGGGAAATTATTTTAAAAAGTGCACTCAGTTCAGTCGGTGGGAATTTTAATTTTACACAAAAACTAAATCCACACAAAAAAAGGCTGAAAGCACATGTGCTGCAAACATAATTCGCATAAACTTTGTGACATTATTATAAATTATTTGGTTAGATAACCATTGCTGACCTGACAGGCATTATCAACGCAGCATTATCACATTAAACATCTCTGGCATCAATTATTGCTGTGCCTCTTCAGTTTGGTAAGGAGAAAACCTTTGACTAAATACTAATACTCACTCTCCGGTGAACCTTTCAATTGTCCATCTCAGATGGTCAAGACATCAACAGTAAAGTTTAGTGATATGGTTAACCTGTGTCAATTATATTTAGCATTGTGCGCTAGCTACTAATCAAATATAAGCAAATATAAATATGTGCAACTTTACGCATATTTCTTTATATACTGATCTACAACACCTCTGTGCAATGTTGAAATGTTCATTCTATTGTGAATATGCAAGTGTTACAATGTATGTAGCTGTGTTTGTAAGAAAACAGCATCTCAGCTGAAATCTTGGAAGGAATTCCAACATTTCTTAACTGCAGCATATATATAATTGAGCGTGGGGGCAGAGCTCTATTTAGGTGAGGTTTAATTGGTGCAGGTGCACCTCATTGCCTTGATTTACCCTCAGCTCTCTCCAACTCCCTTACTAACACGTGGCACGCCTCTGCCTGCCACAGGAGCATACATGCTAAATGGTACAATCAAAGATGAGGAAATGGCAAAGCAGCTCGGTGGCAGTGCAACATCCTGACCAGACATGAAGTAAGACAGCGAACCAGAAAAATGGATTTCTTACTGGGTTAACACTCAGTTGGTATTTCATTCAGCAATCTTCCAAGCTTTGTTGTTTAGGCCCTGCAGTGATATTACTTCTTCACAGTCATCCCGCCACCCACCCACCTACCACCCAGTGCCCAGCCACATGACCAGAACTTATTGCCTTTGGCCTCCATTGTACTAAACCTGGAACACATCCAGGGGAAAACCATAAAGTAACCACACGGGTCACAAGACTCGGCTCATCATCTCAATGCTCTTTATCACAGATGTTATCGCACACAAACCTGCCTGTCAAGTTACCATGAAATGTAGGTCAGCTGATGCACCGTGTGAGGTGGCCGAATAGAGAATGGCTCAAATGAATGCTCCTACTGCTACACTATGGAGTTTCCATATATATAAGAGGTACTGTCACTGGGCTTAAGAGCTGTTAATGTGTTTCACACCTTTAGGCTAAAGGCAGTGTTTTGAGTCACAGCTTCCTTTTCCAAACAGTGACGCCCATCTTCTCTGTTGTGGCATTGTTCACCTCAATAAGGCCCTAGTGTTGCACAGCAAGGGAAGATAGGTGGCTGTTTGAACCACTGTCCACATTCATTATCTCATGCTGAAAATGATTTAGGAAGATGATGTCAAAACAACACTTCATTCAATCTTCTTTCTTCCTAAAGGTCAGGTGACAATTTACACATAAATGCAAAGTCTGCTGAGGCACCACCTACACTTTTCCATTTTAGATTAAAGACGGAGAATTAAAACAAATACGATCTCCATGCACACCACCATTTTAGCTGTGTATCAGAGTTGAGCTAGCATGTCCCCAACTGAGGATTTACATAGTCAAATCAAAATCGTCAAGTCCTGCCTACAGTCGACTGATGGTCCAATCGTGTGTTTTTGTCGTGGCAATTGCGAGGCAGGGGAGGTGTTACACATGGTGGCTCCGCTTTAATCTTGACAAGCTGCTGCGCTGCAGTCTCTATTCATTCAACTTACACTGTAAATTTCCAGCTAAACTGACGCTTATTGTTGACCCTTTTTTTGCTCTCTCTCTCGCCTGTCATTCGCCGGTCTTGTGCAGAGTTTAGCGTGCGTGCCGTGCTGCTGACAACTGCATGCACGTCGCAGTCCCTCGCGGGTCTATTTCAAGTAACCGGGTTTTTAAAACCAATATAATATTCTTTGTGTGGTTCATCAGTGGTGATAAATTATCTGAATTAAATTATCTAAATTTTCTAAATTAAAGTCCTGCGAGGGGCGGACAACTCGGCTCAACACAAATGAAGCTCAGGCTCATCTCTTTAGCAAGTGTTCCTGTTCTGTCACAACATACATACACGCTACGCCTACACATGTCACTGACGAGCCAGGGTTGGATTACAATTTTGGATTTACTCACGGACTTTAAAAAGATTTATTGAAAGCTTTTTTCTTTTTACATGGTTATTTACAGCATTAAACGTTGAAATAGACTATTTCATATTGTATTGTAATAGGCTGAAATTGTAATAGAAAAGTGGTAGTTCTATGTAAAATCAGAGGTTCAGCAACCCCAATATCGCCAAAATGGTATGATCCTTGTTTCACTGTGAAGCTTCGACTGTGAGATTGACAGTTGAATCAGGCTCCACTCATTGAAGCATGGAAATTCAGGGTCAGCCCTGGAAAACGCACACCTAGTGGCCGTTCAGATACACTGGACATGCGCGTAAGCGTGAAGCAGATGGGCTATTACAAAGTTACAAAGGATTTGGCGAAATAATAAAGTTACTACAGATGAAGAACCACACCAGATTTTATTTTGCATGGACCAATAACGAGCTGGAACATGTAACACAGAATTTAAAAGCAGCTGTGGCGGCCGAAAACGGACTATGTGTCATCGCAAAGTAAATACAGCGACACACAGTAGGTACAAGTGTATGCTAAGTGTTATTTGCACAGCACAACATAGGCTATTTTAATAAAAATACCCTGTCAAAAACTCTGTCAGCAGCATCATGTTTCTACTTTGCATGACTTATGAGACCCAATCATAGAGCCAAACGTGAGCGTCTGCGTCATTGTTTCTAAAGTCCTCCGTTTTTGCCTGTCTTCACTAAAACGCTCTGGAGTTTCAAAACGAAAAATACGATTGGCAGCATTTTAAAACTTCTCAGTTTTAGATTTTCATTTTCGCCATTGTAATCTGGATGGGAGGTGCAAACACGGCAAAATGTCCCCGTTTTAAAACAAAAACGCAGTAGTGTGGATGAGGCCTGAGATGCAGTGGATCAAATGGAGAGAGGTACTGCCAAATGACCAACAGAGGAAGAATGACTAACTACTTCTGAAATTGTGAGCATGTTGTTCTTTTACCTTAATTTAGGTCTTATTTACAAAGTGATAACTTATTACTGTGTTTCAAGTGTACAAATGATTCATTTCAAGTATTTAATTACAGAATTAAGGGCCCAGTATGATTCTTTGGAAGTGCATGACAGTTGGTTGAATAGCTTCTGACACCCCCTCCTCACACACCTTTCCTATGTTGGGACAGGCAAAGCTGTGTCCAAACATTTCTGTTACTTTCCGAAACGGACAATCTGACATTCATAATTACATAACGCCGTAATTAGTTTGTGCACTCTGAGTGTCTGAAAATATGCTCCCATATCCCCATTTTTATCTCATATCTACCTTGCTCCATGCAACCTGCTGTTCAGGCTGCCTTCAACTATAAATACTTTTCATTTCCAACATGGTCAGACAACCCTTTTTACGAACAAGTTTTCATTGAGCATAACCTTTATAGCAACTGAAGTGGCTTTTAAGAAACTGAATTTACAATAAAACTGTATATGTGAAAGCTTCTAAAGCTACAACCTCACTTCCCTATAAGCTGCTCACATTCGTCACCTATTGATCAACCTGTTGAACAATTCACTCCAAAACGTAAATCCACCAAAATCCACTTCTTCATCAATGCTCATCCCCAGGCCAGTATGCAAATCCATACAAACACCAATGTAAAGAATACTTGTTAGGACACATAGACTCAAGGTCTCAACAGTCAGGCCTTTAAATCACAAACGCTAACAGCCGATCAAACAATCCCCTTTGACATCCATCAACCTCTATACGTGTTGGATAGAGTTTGCCTTCTTCATCTGAACTCATCTTAGACCAAAGAGATCTGCCTCTTATTGTGAGTGGCAGAGAAAGCAGAGTGTTGACAGAGAGGATGGAGATGGCAAACACCTAAGGCAGCAGATTGGCTCCTGTCGCACATCTGCCCTTCATTCTGGAGCTGCCAGCATAGCAGATTTAAAGAGGGATGGAGGTCGTTTTGAAGTGGGTTGAGGGCAAGCTGTGGTCTCTGTGCCGACACACACAGTGATTAAATGCTGGAATTAGGGGGACAGCAGCTAACATCAAAACAGAGAGAGAAACCTATCCATCTGGGGCAATCAAGGAGGGTGAGATTAGATGTGTCGTAATTGTGAGTGTGTGTGTGTGTGTGTGTGTGTGTGTGTGTGTGGTAGTGTATTTCAGCCCCCCACAACTTCGACACACATACTGAAACAGTACACTTTGTTAATTCCAACAGTCAAAAGACCTCCCATGAAAAAAAAGAGACACAGAGCCCTTTTAAAAGTTAGCAGTTGCTCTGATCCCATATCTGCTCTCTGTACTGGATTGTATTGGGGACATTAACATGCAAATATCTGCTAAATCCCACTCTGTCTAAGGCTAAACAGACCTTTCACAGCTCTCTGGAAAGGCTGAACATGGCAGGTCAGGGAGGTGTAATCCACACACAACTGTTACCACCAATCCATCGACAAAGGGTTTGAAACAGCCTAAACCAGAACCAGACACCTCCGCCAATTGGACTGGTCTACAAGAAGCTGTAACTTTGATTCATTTTCCTCACATTATTTGCCTGATAATTCTTAAACTTTGTCTTAAAATTCTTTCATATTTAAAAATTGTCAGCCTCAAATTCCAGTGGTCGATATTAAAATGAATAAAAACAGAAACACAGAAACAAAATTGACCTAACCTCACATTTTATCTTAAATGATTTCACTACCCACTCAAAGAAGATTCAAAAAGGTGTTTGGCTGAGGGGGCTCCTCTGTTGACCATATCACTGTGAAGAAAGATAAAAAATCTCCCTTTCCCTTCCTTTACCTTTAATGATGCCTCTTGTTATCTAGCCGTGCCTCTCAGGGATGCGCCTGCCTCTCAGCCTTTGAAACTAGTTGCATTGTTTCAGGCAAGGTTCGCGCTGAGGTTATTGGTAATCGCAATAGCTGTTTTACATTTCAATCGGTGGTATAATCTCAAAGTCCCATCTTCCCCAACACAAAAACACTGATATCCCCCAATTCAGCCATTTAGATGTGATAATGAAGGTATCGGCCTAACGTTTGCTATATAGCACGAGCACCTTCAGTATTTCTGACAATGCTTTACATGGTGTTTTAAATTTAAATGTACATTTAAAGATACTGATGGTTTAAGGATTTTTCTGGTGTTTTTAGTTGTTGCTCTAGTCTTGCGTTTTCATTGCGATACCTACTGGAGAAATTGCATCACAGTCCTTTGTCTATACTCAAACTCCTTGTGAAACTTACAAAAGAACAAGGCTCGTCTGTGGGTTTTCATGTCAGTCTCCTTATATGATGTTCATTTGACACAAGGGTTTCTCTGTCAATTCCTCTTAACAGCTGACCACTTCTCATGAGGTAGAGTAGGCACTGTCTCACATGGCCCTTGACGCTGAAGGACCCTAAGGTAAATTGGCTGGTCCTCCATTGCTCATGTTAGAAGTTTTATTTTTATTTGTGGCTGGAGGAGGGTGCTTCTCTTTGAGATTCCTAAAGTACGAAACACTTAACAAAGCCTCTTTCTGTTCTCTGGTTTATCGGAGAGTTTACTCCTAATAATGACTTGGTCCCCCTCCACCTCAATCCACAGTAAATAGCCTTCTGTGACATAGCTGGGGGCCCAGGTAAATTAGCATGGCCACAATGGACAGTGGGCACAGTGACTGGACCTCCACACTTTACAGTCCATCAGGCCCTACCAGCGGGACAACCACTCTTCCTAAAGACCCACCTCTTTACATTTCTATGGAGCAACTCATTAGCTATGTAGAATCTGCTCTTTCTTACTGCATCTTGCCTCTTTGTCCAAGGCCCAGTCTTTGTCTTTTCTAAATGATCCCACACAAGGCCCATTTTCTGGTTAATACATATTTACAGCCATGTAAGGTTTTTGTGGGGATCCTGTAGTTTTATTTTGCGAGCCATCACTCTAGACACCATAAACCCATTACCAAGTTGTTTAGGGTAATTGTTTGACCGTATAGTAGTTCTATTTGTGGAGCTCAATGAGTCGGCATCTTTAGTGTGGGCAGATGGCTAGACAACACATGCTGGGGATTCCCAGGGACAAACTGATGCGTTTGATAACCTGACTCACACATTTTTGTTGAAACTTTGGTTGCTAATCGGATATTCTATGTGGAAGGAAAATAAATGCAAATAAACTGAATGCCAACATGTTCAGTACTTGCCCAAGTACTTGCCCACTTTTTAGAGATATGCTAAGCATTTAAAATGTTTAACTGTGCATGTCAAAATGTTTAAAATGTGGAAAGCAATTATTTTAGGTGTGTGTGGGTGTGTTTACAGTAGCCTCCTGGGGGGTAGGGTCACCCGATGTCCTGAGTGAATTAAAGGGGCCAGCTGTGATCCCGCCTGAAAGGAACATGGAGGCAAACAAAAGGGGAGATCCCTGCACTCCCCCGAAAGACAAAAGAGACAGAGACAAGAGGCTGAAACCACACAATCATCTCACCATCTACAATGGCCAAGCTCCTGTAACAAGCAGGATCAGGGGGATCGGCGAAGGGCTAAGTCAGCCATGGCCACAGGTTTCAGTGCAAGCCATTAATTCCACTCTGCTTACCACACAATTAATTTCACTCTCCGGCAGCAGCTCAAAGCTTCACGATAAGAAGAGGGCTGATTCCAAAACCAAGATTAAAAGGTGAGGCGGTAAATACTTCACTAAGAAGAGCTCAAGAAGAGCTCTGAGCAGATGCTCATAGACCAAAGAACTGAGAACAGATAAGGCCAATGATGAGAAATAAACTGGATGGATGGATAGAATGAAACACAGTGGCGTTTCAGTGGCGTTTCACTTCACTATAGTATGAACTATAGCCAACATTTGCTACTAACTCACAAGGGACTGCCTAAACAATTTGTTAGCACATGCAGAGTTTTTCAATCTCCTTTTTTTGTTGACATTGTATGAAAAGACCCTTTGGACTAAGTCAGGATTTGGATGTTATTAACATCCCAACAAAAAACTAAACAATAAAGTTAACCAAGCTGAAAAAGGTGCCCCTGCTGACTTTTCCATTTGAGCTAATGTGACCAGAGTTAATGCTCCTATGGGCTTAATTCAGCCACAAAAGTAGCAAAACCATGGGGATGGCTAATTGTTGGTGGACTAAAGCACCTGCCAGAACCAGAGGGAGCTCAGGAACTGCAGAACTAGTCTTTTCCCAAAGCAGAGCCCATGGTACCGGATTAGAACCCTGGAGTGCAGACATCCTCTTGACTCCCCTCGTCTTGTGCCCTAATGGCTACCCTGCAGGGCACCATGATTTCTGTCTGCAGCCCCTCGAGCCATTTAAAGCCAGGTTACTCCCCCAAAGCCCCATCAGACATCTAAAATACTACAGCTCCTTTAAGACAAAGAATCTTCAAGGTTCAACTACCTGAATAACACACAAACCTGAGTGTCATTTCCTATCATTAAACACTGTTTCTTAGTTGCAATATTCCCAAAAAGCTTTAACCCACTGAGAGAGCTGTTTCATATATTGGATCTTGTTAAAATAGCTTTCTGGCTTTTACATACTGACTTCTGTTACAGCATAGTTCAATGTTAATAGGAATATTATAGATAGAGCCACAATATAAAATATTGGGTATCTAATCAGCTTGTGAAACAAGGCAATACAGGCATATAATGCATATAGAGAGAGATCGTTGAGTGCAAAGCTGTCCTATTTTTTTGTCCTCAGACAGCAGGGAGAAAGTAGGACTTTGACAAAGGTTGCAAAGTCTTTCTTTAAAGTCAAATCAGCTGTTTTATAACAATCTGTGGGACCAAAGACCATTTAATGTCACTTCCTTGTCTGATTGATTTACTTGCTACTGCATAAAGTATGCAAAAACATCTGCATCTGCTTTACTGACTACTGCAAAGTGATGTGTTTTTTAGGTCAGAGCGGCATTTAGCGAAAAGTGACCTTGGTTCTTTTTCAAACTTGCCAAAATTGGCTGAGTATTTACAGATTGAACGCTGATGCAGCTCTGCCATTAGCAACATATTAGCTTGGACGTCCATCTATCTCCATACAGTGGCACATGTATGAAGGCTGACAGTACTTTGCCCATGGGCCTGGGCTGGAGAAGAAAGCTGTGACCTGGATATGGTTGATGACTAATGCCCCACAACTAATCGATTGGCTAGTGAGGGTTAGAGATAAGAAGCTGGACCTGTTGGCCAGAAGAAGCCTGTGACCTCTCAATCATCCATCTCTGTCCTCATCTGGTCCTGCTGAATGTTTGGCGCTCAGTTCTTCCATTAAATTCTCCTCTGTTGACAAAGCAGGCAGATGCTATCAGTTTGTCTGTCCAGCTTGGCCTATTAGGACATAATACCACGCCCACTTCTCTCTCTCATCCTCTCTCTGTGCAGCTCGGAGACCCTGGGCCATCGCAAAAGACAGAGGACATTGTACTGAGCCTATGACCCCTTTAAAGTGTCAGGACCCTAAACTAAACTTTTCCAGAGATGAGTAATGGGATCTACTGGCCCATATTGAATATGCTTTGAAGACAACCCTGGTGTTTTGAAAGATAACACAATGGCTAATTTCATAGTGAAGTCAAACTTTGGACTTTATTGGATACCGCTTTTTTCTGCCTGAAGAATCTAAATTAATTCATTTACAAAATAACACATAACAAAAGAAAAAGTGAAATCTGAATCAATAAAATAAGCACATTTACACAGGACTTTAAAAACAGAAGGGCTAGGAACTAATGCTTTTCACTCTTTGTATCTTAAAGCAGATTTTAGGGTGGAGAGCTTCATACGCCCGTTACCTTATAGAATTAGCAAGAAAAAGTTGAAAAGGCATTAATGTCTGAAAATTATGGATTTCTAATGCAAAAGACATCATCCTCCTACAAGTGTAAAAAATGTCTTCATAATCTTAGAGTCGTCAACATAAATCCCAACTGTTGTGCATGATGACCTGCAAATCTCTGTTGGATCTGAACAGGACCTTTGTCAAGCATTTGCAAAAACTATGTTTTGACCTGGTTATATACTCAGCAGTTGAGGTTTACTACACTGGGTTTTGAATCTCAGCAATATCTCAACATGAAATTTCAGTACTTTTGATGTCCGATTGTCTAAAAGTTTGATGCCCAATATTTCGCTATTGGTTTAAGCCCACTTACTGAATGGGAGTTTTAGAAGACGCTGGAAACAAATAATGTCAGAAATATTAATATGTGACTCAGGACTAATTACAGCATCATGATGAGTTTAGATTAGTAAGTGGTCTGAAGTGTATGACTATGATGTCAGCATGGAATGATCTTTTGAAAAGTTGGATGAGAATCATGACAGATGGCCCGCTAATTATGCATCTGACGGATGATAGCCACTTATAATTATATTCATAGCAATTATTTCAAATCCAACACAGGACAACCACATCACATTATAAACACACCTGAATCCATTGCAGCTGCATTCAGATCCCCCGAAACTGGTGACATTTCTATCCTGTTGTATTAAATTTTCATCAAATTATACCTCTCTATACATTTTCTAACATCCCAAATGGGGTGTATAAACCTATGATGTAGGAAACTCTAAATCAACAAGATATCCTTTGTCAGTCCAGGTGAGATGTATTCAGGTGCTTCTCTTTCTCACGGTGTTCTGTAATGCAAACACTCCCAGCTGAAATTCATTCTGTAAGCCCAAAGAGACTCAGCCCACTCCCCAAACAAGTTGATTTTCCTAAGCTGCCTGTCAGTCGGGTGAATTTGTTTGCACTGAGAGTTTAACTCTGTGGGGCATGGAGGATGCTAATTGTGTTGATTTGGAGGGGGTCCCTCAGGTGTGTGTTTTTGTTGGGGATGGGGGGGGCACCTGTATGAATACACTGCCATGCCTTCAGTTTACACAGAGCCAGGAAGGGAATCGCTGGCACACCTTTTCTCTTCATAGGCAAACAGCAGTTTGGGCTTCATGGGGTTAGCATCCTGCAGAGTCTTTCTTTATTTGGTCTAATGTTAGTAATTATACCACCAGTGTGAACCTCATGGCATTAACAAAACAGAGGTGGAGACAGAGAGAGGAAATGTCGCCAGGAGCCAGAGCTTGGGCTGACCTAGTAAATGACATGACAATGTGAATGAATTTGTAAGACCTGGGGCCAACACGAAAGGTTTACATTATATGTAAATGAAGTAATGGAATGCTTATGTATTAAAACAAAGGCTCATATTGTGAATCTTGAATTTGTTTAGACATTACTTGAACTTGACTAAAACGTCTAAGAGTGGCTTTTCAATTAAGACTTTCCTCACTTCCTTGACAAACACAAAGCTGGCTTGAAAACAAAGCCCTTTTAAAACAAAACCTTCTTTGCCCAGACCACTAGAAAAGGGCCACAATTGCATCATCTTCTAGAACACAATATAGATGTGAGGCAACAAACACAAAAAAGGCATCTGTGATATAATATCAAAAGGGTCATTTCCTTAGATTCTGTTGGCCGGCGTGGTCAGCAGCCATTGGAGTGGTCAGCGTGGAGAATTCCCAGTGCTCCATCATTCTGATGGCTGTGTCCAATTGCTTTATGCCAGAGCAGCAGGTAGCCCTGGCTGCCGGGGTCGCAGCTCTGACAACCTCGCCCCATTGGCCCAGAGGCTCTGGCCAAGGTTAACGGGTCAGGGCCTTGTCCGGACATAGGCTTGGCTCCTGGCCAATGGGTCGAGCTGGTCAGTGGTGTGGAGCAGCGGTAGTCAGACGAATGATTTATAGATGTACTGGTAGAGAGAATGCTAAGAGGCTGCACTTAAATCTGGCCAGGGTTTTTCTTAAAGTTTCTTTAAAGGCACAATATGTTCATGCTTTGCTTATCCACCACCACAAGCACTTGACTTGAATTTTTTTGACTTGAGCTGCCAGCTTTTTAAGACTTCTTTATACATTTATTTTCACAAATCGGATGCCATTGAGTCATCTTTTATTTTCCCCTTGCATATGTTTCCCCTGAAACCTTCTGCTAATGAACAAAACCTGGGCTAACTCACATCTTCAGCTGTGTGGTTTCAAAACTATCTGTCGCCAAAAGTAAAAGACGAGCTTGATCTGTCATTCTGTTGCGAATTGTTTATCGCTTGCCAACCTGTTTAAGTGATTCCATCAAACTGGGACACTTCAGAAGTAAGTTCAGAGCCACACAAGTTTTCTGGTCATGGATGGCAGGCGAGCTCTGATTGCCCTGAGGGGCGTTTTGTTCTTGTTAGGGTATTGTGAACAGATGGACTTCATACCCGCTTGCCCAAATCAAAGATGGTATTTGTTTTTCATGTAGGATGATTTTAGGGCTACATAGATGACAGAAACAGAGCCTTTTTAAATGATCTCACAAAAATCTAATCAAGAGAGACATCATGCTCTCCAGGATTTGCTGATGACTCATTTAGTTAAACCAAGGGAGCACAATGGAGGAGTTTGTTAGGAAAACCAATATTCAAACATTAGAAATTATCAGCACAAGCAGCTAGACTTGCTTTGTATCATCACACAAAATAAACATTTGACATCAACATCATAAAACATCAAGGGAAAAAGCTGGCTGGTTCATATTGCCAAAAATGTAAACCATGGAATGAACAAACTATGCAATTCTATATGGCCACAAAGACAAACTACTGGCGAAATTTCCCACATTCAAGGAGCCATAAACCATCCCGTGACTGCAGCAACGGCCCAGCATGTGGTTTATTTTTGGGGGACACACTTAAAGGTCAGGCGGTAATCCACAGAAGTCGTACGTATTCTTTGGGCAGAATCACCAGCTGCCATTTGCACGTGGGTGGACAGTTTGTCTCCACTGGCCCGCAGATCTGATGCCTACGGCCATGAAACCTTGCTGCCCTTTCAGCTAATTGTTTGTGGGTTGCTTTTAAATTTATTGACAGTCTGGTGATATAGTGCTTCTATTGTGTCCTCAGCCTATTGTGAACGGCATTAACTATGGCTCCCGCTTCCCTGCTCTTGTGCTCCATGACTGACCAGGGGCCAGAGAACAGTGTGATGCCCAGCGGGAGAGCCCTCTCCGTGGGCAGTAGAAGAGACCTTTACAGGTGCCTCAGCCCTTCTCTTAGCAACGCCCTGCTGCTCAAAATTTGTTGTCCCTCTGTGGGTGTCTTTCTGAGAGTGTCAGCTATGAGGCCCCTGATGGGAGATTTGTTGATATGATAACTCGATTAGGCTCCAGGATGGATGACATGGTGGCAGCAAGCAAGTGTGCAACTCCCAGGGAGGTGCTGACTCCTCTCCTTAACCTCTCCTCAGGAGACCAGCATTCTGCACAAGCCAGGCACGTAGCTCCCAAAAGGCCTTTCTGAGCCTCCGGTAATCAGTCTCGCAGGCACAATGGTTCAGTTCACTAACCAAGCAAAGAATCACGATCCTTTTAATAATTTAAGTATAGACACAGTATAAGACTAGAAGACTTCAGACAAAAGAGAACTCACTAATTAAGAGTGCTGAATGTGAAAGTTCCCTATTATGTGGATTGCATTTCAGGATTTATCAACCATGCTGGCCTCTCTTTCATGCACCTTATTTTCCTAATTGGCCTGGCAGCATTTCCCAATTAACTCTAAAATTGGTTGATGATTGCCCTAAATTGGCACCAGATATCAGCATACAGCTTAAGCAGGAGTTGAGGATAAAGTTATGGACTCTGTAAATTGGTAATTAATTTTAAGCCATCAAAGCAAAGCTATTTTGGTCCCTGGGGGAGGGATATGGATTAAATCCCAGGTAGTCAGGCTGGTATTATCAAGTAAGACTCTAAGGTACACTAATGCGCTCTCAACACCCCACCACTTCCGGAATAATCTCAGCTCACCAGTGTCAGCCAGGGTTACATTATAAACTCTTTTTACCCGGTGGTTAAGTTTGAGACTGATGGTGGATTTAAATCAAAAGAGCTATTCTCCCTTGGCAAGGCTGCTAAAAGCTCTGGCATATCCGCGCAGGTGTAACAGGGTCAATCAGTAACCACTGGAGAGTTAATTAGAGATAAAGTGTATTTTAATGGCTAGGCCTCACTTTGCTCACACATTCCAACACACCCAACTTGTACACAAAGCCTGTTTGCTGACTGGTTGTTTGCCACTTGCAAAATACCCAACTTCTCAGACTTGCCACAAAAACTCCTGGGTGTAAAGCTAAAGTAGTCATTAAAGCATACATCTACTCATTCTTTGTTTCCCTACATCCCAAAATTACAGAAAAAAAGCTACACAAAGTGACGCTTTTGTCTTCAGACAACAGCAACTAAGCTTTCCTCATAACTACTATGGTAATCAGTGAAACCTAACAATATGACTTCCAGCTAGCACCATAAACATTCAGGTCTGGAAGACCATTACATGGCAAGAGTGCTCTCCAGCTGTCCTTACACATGCACATAACGGACACACACACACACACACACACACACACACACACACACACTCCTCTCCCTTCCTCCAAGCCTCAACTCAGCGCCACAAAGCCAGGCAGTGGCTCAGACAGGATGTAGCACATGTGTATCATATTAACACGCCTTCCCAGCCAGCAGGCCCATAGGTGATATTAGATCTACAGCTGGCCCACTCCCTCTGTCTCTCTGTGCTGCTGCCCAGCCTCTAGCCCTCTCAGACTGATATTTCACACATCCCTTCGCCCGTCTTACAGCCCCAGTCACAGGTGGGAATGCCTTCACAGAGAGCAACAACAAGAGAGCCTGTTGTAATGGCTGTGTTTTTTTCCCCCACAGAGGAATCGCAGACAGGGGAAGCCATTCAGCATGCCCCTCCGGGTCATGCTTGAGATGTGGAGGGGCTGACCCGACATGGCCCGCATCAAAGCCCTGACGGACACAAACTGGAGCAGGAGAGTTCAGGTGAACGTTCCAGTGTAGGGAAAACGAGCAGCTCTGTGTTTATCCATGGTACAGAGGAGCTGGAGAATGTCGCTGAGTGCCAGCTCGTCACCCCTGAGCAACTGCAGGAAGTAGCAGCATGATGCTTGCCATCTGTCCACATCTAGGGGGATCATGGGAAGCAGCACTGACCTATAATATGCTTGAGATGATTTTTCCAAGAGAAAGCTTTTGTAAATATGAGCACCTCAAATGCCAAAGTGATATCTCACAGGTGAGTTTGAAATACTATACTTCTGTGTTGGACATTTGTTAGACAACAGGCAGGATCTACGAGTATCCAACAAAGTAAAGAGAGAGGGCACAAACGAGTAATACATTAAAACCCAATACACAGGGATTCATGAATTCTTATTTGGGCTATAAAACATCTCTAAGCATGTTTCCCACTCCTTAGAACCATCCCTTCTTTTCAAGAAGATGCTGGAAAACAACAGCACTGGATGATCCACCCTGTCCCAAACTAATTAGAAGCGTCTGCTTGTGGAGATAGTGGCTGGCTCATTGAGCCAAAAAACAAGGTATTGATTTCTGACTATGACTCTGAAGGGAACTAAACATCAGACAATGACTGGTTACTGCGTTCTTGTTATCAGCGGTCACAGATGTAACAGAGGGGGAAAACAGTTGTGAGGTAAGTGAGGGCCCCTGATGCCCTGAAGAGGTCAAGAAACGATAATTCAAGATTCACTTGAAAATTAAGATGAATTTGTGTAGTTTGTTCCTTTAAACCAAAAAAGAAATTGAGGCAAGAAACCTGTTTCACCACATTAAAATACAAGTTAGAAACACTCCTGCAAAATATATAGTTTTAAAACAGGTCTTTAAACTATCAAACACAACCGTTCTCTCCAAGTGTGCATGAGTTCCATAAAACAGATCATTTGGACAGATAATGCTTAGTGAAATAGCAAAAATTTTATCTTTATCTTTAAATGTTAGTGTGAGCAAAACTGGAGAATTAAATCAAAACTAAAAAGGCATACTATTTGAGACTAAAGCAACCATGGAAATGAAAAAAAAAACAGAAATCAAGTACAATTGTAGCCATTTGTCTACAGATTGGAGCCCTCAACACATGCTGCTTGGCGTATCGGCCGAGCTGTGATGCATTAATCAGAAAACAAATTTATTTCACATTAGTATGAAAGGCACTCTCGGCACCCTCCTACTCCTCACTCCAACACTTGCTGTCATTTTCACACACAATCACACTCACCACACTTCAGCTTGTGGTATCGTGAGTGACGCAAGGAGGGATGTCGTCAATTAACTGCGGTCTCTTAAAACATGAGATGAATCAAAATATTGTTTTCTTGCATATTTCCACAAAAAGAGCAGTGTCACATCTGAGATCCACAGAGTAGAGAAGTTCAAAACAAAACTTAACACTACCAATTAATATTTCTAAGATAAGATGAGTCTTTATTCCTATTATCGCCAATGGAATTACTAAATAACTTTAGCAACAAAAGAACAGGAACTGAACATCTGCTGTTAACAAATGTTAACAGATCTGCAAAAGCATGAATGTGCAAATGATTGTGCAGGATTTAACAGATTACCTGATTAATGTATGTTCTTTTCAAATACATATCACAAAACAGACACACACAAAAACACAAAAATTAAATCTGTACTACGACTGGAAGGCACTGATGATGCAGTATACGAAAGAGTCTGGACTGCAAATACATTGGCTTACTAATGCCATAAATCCAAATATCCTAATAATTCTTATGACAAATGATGAAAAAAATATGCTACCATCACTGCATGTTACGTTTATTACGCTAGTAGGGAATTTAGTACCTTAAAAGGGCCATGACAGAATTATCTGGTAATCGTTTTTTACCTCAAAGGTTTATTACCCTGATAGAAAGTAAATGCATTCACAGCTACAACACAGGGAGGAGTGTGGTAGAAAGAAAACAGTGACACACAAATGTACTTTGAATTTGTTATCAACTCTAAAGTAGTAGTTTTTACTGTAAGTAGTGAATGTGTGTGTTCATGGGTGGGGTGCGGGGGCATTGTATTGTGGGCTCGTCTGGCTACAGAACCAGGGTTGAATTTTTGTCCCAGTCTACACCTGTATATATGTAGTACATAGTATATAAAATAGTAACAGTAGAAAGAAATCGGTAGAGAAGGTCTTCAATATCATTCTTTTCAATGCTTTCATGATAAACTGGTGACTTTCTTGTCACAAGCCTCTTTGAGACATGTACTTTTTTAACCAGAACTTGCTGGTTTATCTTGTGTTTTTACTTGCCCCTGTCCCATCATAACTTGTGCCAAACATGCACACAACATGTGATATATAAAAATTATTCATCCAAACATTAGATTTGGGAAATCATAAATTGGAGAATGAGGCTGTTGTCATGAATAGGTCACGTTCACACTATTAACAGAGTCTCTGGACTTTGTGTGTCTGGCAGTGACATCTTTCATCTTGCAGCAATGAGTGAGTATTTTAGCAAGTACTTCACAGACGTCAACACTGATGAGTAGGTGTAACCCATTTAACCCTGTTGTCATGAGCACGTGGAAGCTTCACGTCAAGACTGAGGTACCAATCAATGGCAAAATCCACCATTCAGAAACTGAAACAGCGCAGCACATGTAGACCGCTGTTTAACCTGAATATACAGGCCTAGATAAATATATATTCTGCTTTACCTTTCCCATGGTGGTGAAGACATGAGGGTTTGGCATTTATTCATAACAAGAACAGAACCCCTCTGCAGATCATAGACAAGCTGACCATGTCATCTGGAGTAGTTGTTTTTACGGATTCTGCGTCAGTAGCAATGTGCATGTTTTATCAGACTGCATGTTTAGTATAAGACTGTTCCCTGTTGATTTTTGGAATTGTTTTACGTTACGTGAATTTACTCTACAACAATGTAGGGACAGTTTAAAGGTTGTTCTTTAAACTGTCCCTATTGGTCCACACTGTCTGTTGCATTCAAGCGTTCTGTAAAGCAAATATCAGACAAATACTGTAGGCGTCCATTAGTACAAAAACACTTCAAGTTGCTGCGGCACAAACATTCTACCTGCCAGATCCTCCACACTGTTGTCAGGGGGAATCAATTCTTCCTTTTTTTCTCACACACATACACGTACACATGCAGGCATGGGACAGATAGGGCCAATTCCACCCTGTGCTGAAGCCAGTTGTGTCTCAGGCACGCACAGCTTCACTTTGAGTGCACATCACCGTGTAAAACTGTATGCTTTCCAAACAGGCAATGTAATGTGTAATACAACAAACAAATTTCCTGCTAGCCATGTCCCCATTATGATCCCTGTTATTAATGCAACCAGAATGAGCCATTTCAAAGCTGTATAAAGGAATTTAGCTATTCATATCATCTATCAAAGACATTTCAGAAGTAGGCTGGCTCTTATTTAATGTTCACATGGAACATGAACTATCTAATCACACACAGACAATAACACATTTCTCTCTATTGCCGCTTTAAAGGAACCCCAAAAAAGCCCTGAATCTAACCAAGCAGAGAGGGTGCAACATTGTAGATTGCTGAATCAAAGATGAATGTTTCTATTCATTACTTAGAAGAGAAACAAAATACAAGCAAGTCTACTTTACTTCAAACATGACAGACCAAAAAAATTACCAGAGACCAAATTCCTGTCTGAGCAGATGAATTTGTTTTCTTTAACCAAGGGATGGCTTTTCTGTGGGCGCATCGCAAATGAGGGGGTCAGACAAGTTAAGGCTTGTCCTAAAACGGACACATGTTCTCCATTGTCAAGCAAACTTCTTTCCCAGCCAGGAGATCAATGCGACCTGTCAGAAGTCACCCACTTGCTGTCAGACCTCAGAGTGATGCTTTAGGGGTGGTGGGTTTAGGGGAGGGGGAGGACAGCAAATTATGTAGAGGAATCTCATAGGGCTGTCTGCATTTTTGCATTTTAATTTCAGAGGAGGTGGGGGGTAATGGTTAGGAATCGTGGCTGATAGCATGGCAGATGTGGCAGATACTTTATGTTGGCATCTGCTGCTTGTTACAGCCCCAAATGGCACTTGGAAAAGAAATAAATGTAGACAAAATAGTTTTTTATAAATTCCTATGAGTGTAAAACAAATTACAAGAGGAAGTCACTGATACTGAGAAATAATCAACCTCCAAAAAACATTTAGGTCAATTTGTGCTTTAAGATGATGGAAATCTTACTTATTGTTCCTTTTAATTGAGAGGACTGCAAATAAACCACCAGAATGATTATTTTGCAATTCTGTCAAAGAAGTTCAGTTTAAGTTCAGTAGTGTTGACTCCAACCACCACCAGCCTGGCTGTCAATCAGTCAGGCCTGATCTAGTGGCCATATGTGACGCATAGTGCTTGTTTGGGTGTAGCAGTCCTGATGGACAGCTGCCCCTCCTCAAGCCCCGGCTACAGCACCTGCTTTGTCTTTGTCTCCAAGCAATTCCCCCACTGTTAGTGCCGCCTTGGACCACACCAGGCAAACACATCCAGGGCTTTTACCAAGGGTGCTGACTGACCAACAAGGGCTATGTAAGGAGGGGTGGGAGGGTTTTTTTGATGAAGGAAAGATGGAGTTTGAAATGTTGAGTCCTATAGAGTTTGTGGGGAGGTCAAAAGGACAAAGTATGTTAAGGTAAGGTAAGGCCTTGGGCATGGGTATGTAGAGACTTCTACAGTGTGGACGGAGTGGGTGGAATGGGTGGGGCAAACAAGATAAGCAGGACAGCTAATCATCTGTCAACTTTACGGCCCATAACAGATGAACAGAGCTGTAGCAGAGAGGAGGCGGCCAGGGAAGAAAGGACTGATTGGCAGCTAGAGGGGGCAGTGGGCGGGCAGCTGTCAGTCATGTGGCCTAGCGAGGCCTGGGGCACACCTGTGCACCTTTGCATCATGCTGGATGACCCTTTTAATGGAGGCGTCAGTGCAGGACAGTGTGATGAGTAAAGCAAGGCGGGGATGTTGTGATTGTGCATATAAAAGGGCTGACCCACAATATAGATCACCTGATTGATAGCAGAGTGGGTCAGCAAATCAAAGGCACCGATGTGACCTCTTGCGTTTTATGGCCTGTCCAAATATGGCTTATATTATTTATTGACACACTGAGGAGTAACACCTATAATTACGCTCAGCGGAAGCATATTGTCACTTTGTTTAACTTAGAGCCTTTTATTCTCTTATCAGATACAAAAGTCACAGGGCAACTGTGTTGTTTGTTTTTTTTACCTTATTCATTATCAGTGCCAGCGCAAATGTCCACTTGGGAGTCCACAGTCCAATATTAACAACAGTCCAATATAGAGGGCCATGAAACCCATGTAACTGTCTTCAAACTGACATAAGATTTTTGGATTTTTTTAATACGGCACACAGCTGTATGTATTAATGTTATATACCTTATTTAACCTATTTCATATAAATATCAAACACCTCTCATTCTAGATCGCCCTGTGATGTTTCTACTAGGCAGACAGACTTTCTCATGTTAAAGGAACTCATTCACTAAACGCTGAGCATCTGTGAACTGTACAACAGGAGTAGGTGTGGGAACATGAACCATCGATTCTGTCCACATCTGCAACACACTTCCTCCCCCACAGAGCAGGCTCCCTCCTTGGTCAGAGCACTTTCCCCATTGTTAGGATGAAAAGCGCCGCAGCGGTGGTGGCCCCAGTCCTCAGGAGCAATGCCTGGCTGGAGCTTATTTTGGTTGGGCTTGCCCAAATAAACACACCCGGACCTCGCAGCCGCAGCTGTGGGCCTCTCCCTGGCTGACCCCCTCTCCTGTAACTCCTCCACTCACTGAGAGAAAGAGAGAGAAAACAAGTAAGGGAGAAAGAGACAACTAGCCCGAGCCAAAGCCTGCAGAGGTTAGGAGGGCCAAATGCTGCTTATTATCAGAGTCAGGTCTTTCCCACGCCTGCAGGCCTCATGTGTGCAGCCGGCGGCGTGCCTGCTTGCCAGAAAGTGTTTAGTTAACACATCTACAGTCATCCTCCCACCGA
>JAPMOB010238271.1:0-10690 GCA_029875015.1 Lepomis gibbosus
AGATAGATAGATAGATAGATAGATAGATAGATAGATAGATAGATAGATAGATAGATAGATAGATAGATAGATAGATTAATAAAATTTAGTTTGCCGTTATTTGAAAAGTTCTGCATTCCTTGTAGGCGGAAGTTCAGTTTATTCCTAAACATAAGAGAAAAGAGACAACACGGAGTCGAGAGTATAACTTAATTGATTTGGAAGTCTGCTATTATAGTATTTGTTGTAATAAGGAGAAATGTTCGGGTAAAACATTCAATAGTCGGGATAAATGAACATTTTTTCCCCCCCTGTCATAAAAACTGAGGTGAGTCCTAGTCAGGTGTGCAGAGTCTGGATGTTCTGAAGGGTTAAATGAAGCCTGTAATGAAGCTCAGAAAGCATCAGTGCTGCCTGCTGCTTTAATGTCAGAGCACAAAGATCACAGACAGGATGGAAATAACTAGAGAGCAGCAGGAGTCAGTCAGCAGCACAGCATTTATTTCTACATGACCTGTGATGTGATGGACACAAAACTCATGGACATTTAATACTCAAAGTTATTCTTAAACATGAAACACATATATGTATATAACTGTGACCGGATGGCGTGTAGTCTGCACTCATACTGTCACTATTTAAGGGACTAATTCCACCATCAAAGAGCAGAACCCTTGTATAGACTCTTGTAATTAATGATATGGTCAGTTCCTTCACTTTAGCTGCAAAACACACTGGCCCCATTTTGATGACACACATCAGTTAGTCAGTGAAGCTGCCCGAACCAGCCCTTGACTAGTTCTTCAGTAAAGTGTCAAGCTAGTTAATTAACATTTGCTCTCGGTGGCTGAAAACTCTGACGGCAACTTTTTGAAGGAGCATCGAGGACCGGCTCCCACACAGTGAAGGTTCCAGTCCTGAAAGGGATTTTTTTTTTGACATAACCTTTAACCCCAAAAATTAATGTAGCTACCTAATGATAATAATACCTTTTCTCTGTGGCAGTAATGCTAGGTTCCTGCTGTAGGTTGTAAGCTAGTTAGCCAGACATGCTAACTTGAACATCTTATGTTCTTATCTTTTAAATTTACAATCATCATATGTGTAATTCAGGGCACAGTTCAAACAGGATCAAAAAATAGGTTGTCTCTCACCATTGATTACCATAGGTCCCTTTTTTTCCCATCACAATGCAGAAAATACACCACCCTCCATGTCTTTGTATACAGGGTATATTGGGTATATAAATCACTACAGCCCCATGAACACCATTGCGACATGTGGAGACTTCTAAAGACTGACAATCCAACTCCTTCACTCTGGTCAGGGCTCCCCTCTGCATGAATCAAAGATATGATGCGTGCCTGTATTTGTAAGCAAACATAGACCTCCTGTTGGTCTCTCTCAAATGCCAGTAGAGCCACCTGTCGAGCAGGGGAAGAACCTGTCAGCTGACCATTATGTTATCATGGACTCCTCACAGTGGTCCGTCTATATCTCTTTGCATTCACTCTGTTATCTGAGATGAATGAGGTCTCAGTCAGGATAAAGAACAGCAAGAGTGGGATTTCAACTAGAACCTGCTGCTGCTGTTGCATGATCAGTTTAGTCTCGCATGTTGGCATCTGGAGATGTAATTCTGGGTCTGATTTATGACTAATCACTTCAGCAAAAAAAAAAATTAACCCAAGCAAGAAAATCCCCCTCAGATGTTTCTCATTTGTTTTAAAAATTAATGAAATTCCTTTTGGCTCCAGTCATCGACTTTTATCATCTTTAAACCGATGGTTAGATCAGGAAAAGAAGCTGGCGAGTTTCTCTGACCATCTGTGCTCATCTTTCAGGCTTAATGATGCTTCTGTTTCCACTCTTACAGGTACCTGAAGCTATTTCTAAGTGCCAGCGTGCAGGCATCACTGTACGTATGGTCACTGGAGACAACATCAACACCGCCCGCGCCATCGCAACCAAGTGTGGTATCCTTCTGCCTGGGGAGGACTTCCTGTGTCTGGAGGGCAAGGAGTTCAACCAACAGATCAGAAACGACAACGGAGAGGTGAGATCGTTCCCCATAACGATTGTAATTTGTTATCATAAGTGTTATTAAAGTAGTGTTTTTCCTTCAGTTGTCACAAAAGAATTTGATTATTCATGTTTTGCATTTTCAGGTGGAACAAGAGCGTCTGGACAAAGTTTGGCCTAAACTGCGCGTTCTGGCTCGTTCCTCACCGACAGACAAACACACCCTGGTCAAAGGTGGGTTTTAAAGCCTACAGTAAGTAGTTGTTACATGCATTTAAAGCTTTGACTGAAGAAGAAATTCATTTGTCCTTCCTGTCTTTTCTGACATGTTCATACACTGAAATACATGGTTCGAATTACAGGCAGATTGGGGGGTTTGACCCCCCTAATTAAGGCTTCAACCTCCCCAGAAGAGGCAAAAACAACAGCTCAGTGGGGTCTTTCTTACCTGTAGTTGTAAATATTACAATATAATTCCCATACTCATGCCTTATATTCAAGAATCTTGAAGTAGGATTGCTGACACCCCTACAATGGACCATACCATTTCCTAACCTTGACATTAGATGAAGGTATTGTCCAGCTGCATCACTCGCAGCGGCAGCTGCTGCAGTCCACCACACGCTGGTGGAGACACTGCAAGTTAATGTCAATAGTTAGCTATCTAGCTTCTTTAATACACTTAACTTTTCTACCTTCAGAGTTTCAAAATTAACATTTATTTTACTTTAAATGAGCCATCTGATGTTAGCTAGCTGATATATATACATACAGATATACATATAGATATATNACCCTGTACGCAGGATAAGCAGTTGACGATGGATGGATAGATGGATGGATATATACCACCCTGTCATTTTATTAGCACTATATCATTTCATATTTACATAAGTAGTGATCTAGATGATTAGTTAATGTAGATACACATTTTGACATCAATATAGAGTTAACTGTTTAATTTTAAGTATTCTGTGAGCCTTTCTACTATAAACATGAGATTTGTCTTCACTCTGGAATTCATAACTTTTACCTGGCTAGGTAAATGTTAAAATCCAGGTTTGTTATTTCAAATGTATTCAGTTTTATTTATATAGCGCCAACTTTTTATATAGAGCCGGTCTAGACAGTACTGTTTAATATTATTTACAGAGACCCAAAAATTCCCAATTCCCCAACAGTGCATGACTACTGCTTTATTGAAAACAGATTACATTTCATTCGCAGTCAACATGAGTATGAAGAAAGAAGATATTTGCTAAAAAAAAGTTGAAACTTGAAATGATAAAAATTAAGAATTAAAGATGATAATACAGACTGTATTTTACGATAGTGTCTTCGGTTCCGGTTCAACATTGTGTGAGTCTGTTTTGAGCGGTCTGCTGTTGTGTGTCTGACTTGCTGGCAGTTTTGTTCTAGAATAGCCTACTTGGTGACCTCTGACTGTAAAAGTTGTCGTGTGGTATGGGGCACACAGGAACTGGTGTAATGAATTTGATTTATCATCATCTACAGACTGCAAACATCAGTTAAATGAGCAAGGATATTGTAAGCATTGTAAGATTTTAGCTTACTGAAGCCCGTGCCTGCGCTGTACTGGGTTTTCTTTATGACCTGGGAAAAAAAGTTAACCCCCCCGGTTGTCACTGTGTAATTCGCACCCTGCTGAAATAGACTCTATTTATAAAACGGAGAATTGTTTTTTTTGTTCCACTGTGTTGATCAGGCATCATTGACAGCACGGTGGGTGAAACTCGACAGGTGGTGGCAGTGACAGGAGATGGTACCAACGACGGCCCAGCCCTCAAGAAAGCTGATGTTGGCTTTGCCATGGTAACCACTTCTTCATTTTCACCCTTTTTCTGTCGTCTTTGCTGCACAGCTCTTCACTGCTTCACTCGTGTGCTGCTGCAGTTTGCTCTGCATCATTACCAAAAGGAAAAAAACAACTTTGAGTTAATTACATTTCTAATACAGCCATGAAATGGGCATTTTCTCTAAACATCATCCACAATGACTTTTGAGTTTAATGCCATGGATTCATTAAGATAGCTGTGAAATGGAATAATAAATCAATAAATGTTGAGCTTGGATGCCTCAGTTCATCAGCACAGTGCGCCTTTTCTCTAAAGACCACCAACAGACAACAGGGATACTGGTTCTGGTCTTACATCAGTCTTACAACCTGGTCACAAATTATTTATCATTCATTTAGTTAGCAATATCCTGATCCCGATTTCAGTCCTTTATATGACTACATCGGTGAGTTTGCTAGTTTGATCCTATCAAATACTTTTTACTTTACATCAATACTAACTACTGTATAATCCATCACAGTGAACATCATGCATTTATTTTTGTAATAGTTACATTAATATAGTTGCTAATGCTTTTTAATTGTGATGCAGTAGACAACTCAAGCAAGAGTCTCAAGAGTCTGTGATTAGATTTTTTTTTATGCCATATAGAATTTAATGTGGAACCAATGGCTGCCTGGAAGTTAAAGGAAAAGTATATCTGATCATCTAAAACTGTATAGCATGCATTGGCAGGCAAAAAATGTAAACATTGTTTTGTAGTTAAGGAAGTAAAATTTTCAAACACACTGGTTTTGGCCCGTTTATACTGATTATCTGATATTTATAATGTAATTAGTAACATATCTGAACACGAAGCTGACAGTGAAATTTTTCAAAATCTGTGCAGTTTACATCTTTGGCAGCTGAAAAGGAAATAGTGTCCTATAGTATCACTTCAGTCACAAATATTTACTATGTAAACGCAGAACAGTGTTGGCATTTAATGAATGACCTTGTCAGTTCCCCCATGATAGACCAGGCAGAGATTTAGTGACTGACGGTAATAACTTCAGTCCGCAGAACAGTGGACGATCTGCCCAGTCGTGTTTACATGCCTAATTATACCAGTGGTGAGCGCCCAACATAGTCGGAAAATAATAACACATGACATGCCAAGCTAAGACATGCAGTGACTGTGATTAAGCCTGTAAATTAGCGGTTAGTGGGTTCTGATGTGGGTTGTGTACCAACAGCAGCACTGAAAAATACTGCTGACATACAGACAATGAGTGATTGAAACCTGACAACTCTGCTCACTGTCAGTTTGTCACCAATGAATGTTTCAGCTGCTGATGATTATTTGTTCATTAGATCAGAACAGATTCACAGTACGCCGTTTCTCCCATCATCAAAGAGTTACACTGAACAAATATGTTTGCTATAGCCAATACTGATCCGTTAAAAACACAGTACAGGGCCTGTGGATGAGCTCAGTAACATCAGCTGCCTCCAGTGTGTGTTGCTGTGACCTTTATTTACTATGGAAAGTCATCTGAACACCAGTGTCCCCTGCAGGCTGCTGAGCAGCTGCTGTGCTGTCAAACAGCACTCTGTCAGTAGTTATTGTTCCTAAATGCATCAGAGGCAGTCTGGGGATTTCAACCAGTGACCTTCCAGTCCTTGTGTGTCCCATTTGGAAGATTTTCAGTTTGCACCCAAGTGTCCCTGTTCAATTATCACCCATTCAGCTGGAAAACAGGGAGCAATCCACCTCCGTCTGGCTGAGAGAGTCTGACTCTGCAGAGAGACACAGAAACTCACATAACAGCTTCTATATGGTTTCTGTTAAAACAAAACTGCATCTCCTGTTTGATTTTTACCACTGCGTCAGTTGATTGGGTTAAAATATTCTCACTTAAGCTGCATTGTCCTTTATACCTTATTTTTCCATCTGTCTTATTTTTTATTTATAAAAGAGCTTTAGTTCAGCATGAATGCTCTTTTTTTAATAATCATTCTCTTTCAGACAAACCAGTTCTCACATTCCCAATACGACCAGTTTGGGATTTAGCGCATTAGAGCACTTTGTTATTGTTCAGGGGAGTCAAACTCCCGAGCACATTGTCTTTTTTTATCCCTTTTAAAAGCTAGGCCTCAGCTGCTGGCTGGTTATTCTGAGATTCCATCTAAAATCATAAACCTGATGGTCCCCCTCTGCTTCTCGTCAGGGAATCGCCGGCACAGACGTGGCAAAGGAGGCGTCTGACATCATCCTGACTGACGACAACTTCACCAGCATCGTCAAGGCCGTCATGTGGGGAAGGAACGTCTACGACAGCATCTCCAAGTTCCTGCAGTTCCAGCTGACCGTCAACGTGGTGGCCGTGATTGTGGCGTTCACCGGCGCCTGCATCACACAGGTAGACTGAAGGCTACACACTGGGTATGAAGTTAATGTGCGATGACTGCCCATGGTGGCGTCACAGCTGCTTAGACACCAGGATGCTTCCATTTTGAATCCGACAGTAATGATGGGCAGGTCGGTGTTAACACATGAAGCTGCTGTTAAAGATGAAATTAACCAGCAGGTTAGAGGTGTTACACATTTAAACCAATCAGTCTTTGTAACAGCTGGCGTCTTTGGTGTTTTCACATAGTGTGCACATAACGTACAAATTAAAATCCCATTTTTAATTTAGTGTTTGTGTAATTGTCCAAAAATCATCCACTAATGGACAGATATGGCAACTTTGGCCAACGGTTAGACTGTGACTGTGATTGTATCCTCTGATTGGTGTGATCCAGCCATCGGATGCTACATCCTGCACGGTGGTTTTGACGGATCACTTTGACCATTTGCACAAAAGAGGCCTGGGAGAATCCTGCCATTATGAAAATGATCATTAAAAAGGACCTTTCCACCTAATTTGCATTAGAAATGAACTCAAATTGGTACAGAATTCAAATAAAATAAATAAAAATCACAAGTATGTTGCACTCACTGCCATGTTCATTTTATTTTTCATCTCGAAATTTATTAGTAATCAGGGCAACTAATCAGTAATTGTAAAATATTCCCTCCAGGCACATAGAGACAGATAATACACTGCATTTTGAGAACAGGAAATATATTTGACTATATTATTTGATCCTCCTGTCTCTTCAAGTTTAAACTGAAGGCTGAGTTGCATTTTACTACAATTACAGAATAAAAGTTTCCTCCACAGACTTTAAGCTTAAATGTTTCATGTCCCTGCCATCAGTCAGTTGATTCACCCTGATTCAGGATGCTCACGTTTGAATGAGAACGTGAGAACAAATGATGAAGACTGACTTGTCTCATCCTGCTCAGCTGTTAGTAAATCTGCAATTCTTTTTGATCAAATCTCCACAGAAAAAGGGAAAAGGTGAGTTTTTTTTTATTTTTATTTTGATGTGACCGTCTGAGCGCTGTGATGAGACAAGGCAGCCATGTCACATTTTCTTGTGTGTGTCTCTAATCAGAAAACTGAACTCCTGACGCAATAAAAAAGAAAAAGTAACTTGCGGTTGTGTATTAATTGAAAGGCTCACAGCTGGCAGGACAGATAACTAACTCGTCTACAGAGTAGAGAGCACAAAGTAGGCTAAGATACAGCCTGAAACCATGGCAACACGTCACCATCATAATCCTGAAATTTAACAGGGACTCAGCAGGTCTGTGGTCTCTGTGTTGTGTTAAGACTCACTGATCATCCAGCGCTTGGTTTCTGTTAGGCCACTGACATGTTGGCAGAGATCATTAAAAGATGGTAATCTGATTCATGTCTTTATTGTACGTACAGAGGAATTTCGTAGGTTTGGTTTCAGAAGTGGAGGTTGTCCTTTTGAAGTGTGTGTGTGTGCGCATTTATGTGCATAAGAATCAGTTTAGCAGATAACAGCTAGGGACAATTGTTAAGACCTGTGGAAAAATCATGTGGTTGCAGCAGATGGCCCTGTACCACCTGTACGGACTAGACCAGTTGTAGTAGAGTTTAAGCCACTACCTTTGGCCGCAGGTACAGATACCCCAAAAAAAGGACCAACCGTGCAAAAAAACCCTCAATAGCCCATTTAAATAAGATGTGGTAGCCTATGTATGTTGGAGGGAGGGGTATTTATTTATTCATGATTTGAACTGCTTTGACCAACGATGCTGAGATCTCTGATGCAGTGTGTTGTTGCTGTTTTATATTCATTCTCTTTAGGTTTTGCGACATGTTCCTGCGTCCACAGTACCTGTACTTTTGTGTTATAATACAAATGGCCTATTTGTAGACAGTAAGGTTTTCTAAAAAAAACTAAAACATGTAACGATATCATTGGTTATTGTGCTTAATAATCACAGCATAATAAACTGTTAAAACGCCAACATGTTATGGTGAACGCTGGGTTTACTCTTAAAGCTGATAAATGGCATGTTGGGGCATGTTTGGAGGTGTGGCGTTAACACACCAGAATCTCTGACCAAAGTGTTTGCCGTTGAGTTGCATTGTGGGTAATGCAGTTGCCACGTTTAGATAAAGAAGAATGCTCAACAGCATTCACCAATACATTCCCTTCCATGTGGAAATTATGCTCTTGGATCAACCACAATATGCAGTAGCATTGTGCTCCATGCGCACACCCAGCTTGCATGTACAAACATGCCTTTGGATCTCTCTGTGTTGACGTGGTTGGTGACCAAAGACACCACCAGTGGCTCCAGACATCACATCACAGTTACATGTAAAGACAATGCAAAGACTTGCTCAAAGCAGCGTGAACTGCGGTGAAAAGGTGTTTGAGCAAGTTGAAAATTATTAAATTTGAGAAGGGAAAAAAAAGCTCTAAACATGCAGAGAGCAATAAGAAAAGAGAGAGAGACTGGAGGGAAATAATCAAACCAACAAGATGGAGATGTGTTACTGGTTGTTATGTTTTCCTATCATGTGTTTGCTCGCTCAGATTTCCATTCCTTTCTGTAAATTGAACTTCTGACATCTCCCCATCCTGCAGGACTCTCCTCTGAAGGCTGTCCAGATGCTCTGGGTGAACCTCATCATGGACACTCTGGCGTCTCTCGCTCTGGCCACCGAGCCGCCCACCGAGTCTCTGCTGTTACGTAGACCGTACGGCCGCAACAAGCCCCTCATCTCCAGGACCATGATGAAGAACATCCTGGGACACGCTGTGTACCAGCTGGTCATCATCTTCACCCTGCTGTTCACTGGTGAGTTAAACAACTAACAACATTGTTAGGAAAACTGTACAAACCAGACAAGCCATTCAAACCATTCAGCCAGAATCTGCCTGCTCGGTCATCTCAGTGGGAAAATACGAAGTATTGAATTTACTGTTCAGTTTGGAAAAATATCAGTATGTAAATCAATTTCAGAGGAGTTTCTGATTAAGATATTTATTATATGCTGATTTATGGTTTGTTTTGTCTATGTTTTTCCTACATTGTTTCTCAGGTGAGACAATTTTCGACATTGACAGTGGCCGTAACGCTCCCCTGCACTCACCGCCGTCGGAGCACTACACCATCGTGTTCAACGTGTTCGTCATGATGCAGCTTTTCAACGAAATCAACGCCAGGAAGATTCACGGAGAGAGGAACGTGTTCGAAGGCATCTACCGAAACCCCATCTTCTGCAGCGTCGTACTGGGGACCTTCGCCCTGCAGGTAACTCCTTCATCATCGTCATATATATCATCATCTAATGAAAATCTAAATCAAACAGTTATTTTCTAGACACATAAGCTAAAATTTAAATGTAAATATTATGAAACTAGGACATGAATATTAACGGCATGAGTTAAAGGCCGGACTACAAAAAGGTTAAAGGCCGGACTACACAGGGCCGATGCAGGGGAACCGCCAACGGTGTGCCATGAAGTCAAGGAAACCATGACTTTTTAAAAGCTGGAATTAAAAGATCATTCACATCCACAACTTTATAGGAAACTTTCAGGACTTCTTTCAGCACATTATAGCTACATGATGCCTGGTGAAATCCCACTAACAACAGAGGCCATGTGTTTAATGAGATAATTGTTAAGGATGTAGTCTATTAACTAAATGGATCACGAAACGAAAGGATCTGTTTTTCAAGCTGTAAAAACTGAGTTAATTAAGTTGTGTCCTGTTTTATCAGGCTGGAATTATTTTAATAATCACAGCACTGAAGTTAGTTTGATAATCACTTTGTTAAAGCTAGGTTTACATAAAAAAGTCTGAAGTTAGTTTGAATGAGAATCATCTTTATTGCTAAGTAGGTTTACACATACAAAGGATTTGCTTTGGTATTTTGATGCATAATAATAAACATAATAAGTACAAAATATAAATTACAATTCCACAATCATGACTATAAAATTGACACTTGATTATTGACAATTGATAAAAGCTAGTCTGAAGTTAGCTTGATTATAAATAGGCTAAAGGTAGTTTGTGTGTTTGATAGTTGAGTGTGTGTGAATGATTAGTTAGGCACCTTGCATGCAGCCTCTGCCGTCAGTGTATGAATGTGTGTGAATTAATGATGGGTCTTACAGCTCTTTGCAGGGAGTCGGATGTTAAGGCTCTGTTCCTTTCCAAGAGCCGATGTTTTCTGCTCCCAAACAGCCCTACATGTAGTACCACTTCTGCTGGCCACTGCTTAAGTTACATTGTTATTTGTTGCAATAAATAAATAACAGAAATATTCTGTCATATTGGTGGTTAAAAATGTCAGGAATAACTATCCTGGTTGTGTAACAAAATTAATCCTACTAATGAAAATTTCATAGTATGGTTAATAAATAATTCCTAAACTCCATAGCCCACAGACACATGCTGTATATTTTTAATTAGTGTAAGTATATTTTTGTTCATTGTCACCTTT
>JAPMOB010238273.1:0-27806 GCA_029875015.1 Lepomis gibbosus
ATGTGATCAATCTGTCTTTATCAACAGGCTATGTGCCACAGTACTTTAAAGTAGCTGTAATTAAACCTCTTCTGAAAAAGGCTAACCTGGATCCAGATGTTTTAGCCAACTATAGACCTATATCTAACCTTCCATTCATCTCTAAGGTCCTGGAGAAAGCAGTCGCCAAACAGCTGTGTGACGAGAATGGGCATGTGATAGGCCTGCACGGTGTGAGGAAAATATTCAATGTGCAATTTACTTTTATATATTGGGATGACATATCACTTGTGATAAATAAACATATTGAAGTGTACACATAAATTAATTACAGGATTAGAATTGAATATTTTAAATGCAACTAAATCTTATTTGTAGAGCAGCAACATGATTACAATAGCATAGTTACTACATAAACTTAATATCTGGCACCACAATACTGACTGATCTTTAGAAAGAATGATGCTGTTAGCTGCCTTTAGGTAACATTGTAGAAGGAGGAACGGCTGGTTTGTCTCAGCCAGCAGCTGAGTTTACAACACAGTGCCAGATTTTAAGACTACAGACCAGTCCATGCTAACAGACAATCGGCTTTTTAGCTTGTTTGTAACATTTGGCTAATTGCTAAGTTAACATTAGCTGTGCTTGTATAAAACATACAGGATGAGAGACTGAAGGCCGTTTCAATGAACCCTTTCTACATGTTTACCCTACACACAGGTGTACTGATAAAGTATTGTCTTTTTACTCGGGAAGGTTTTATTGCACATACTTAAAGTAATGAGCGCAGCTGTCTGCAACTCGAGTAGTTCGGAGCCAACTTCACGTCATCGTCTCCACCGCGGCGGCACGGCGTCTTGCTCTGCTGGCTGCTGTGTGTGTATGTAGGAGCAGGCAGAGGCTGCAGCCTGATGATAAACCTACACCGGGCCATTTTGATACCGCATTATGGTGCCATCAGTAAACAAACATTAGCTTTCTTATTCATTGGGTTTCAAGTTAAATCATATTCAGGTTTTTAGGATATATGGACCCGGGTCCTTTTAGAACCGGGAAATTGATCCCAATCCATAGTGGTAATACACACATGTAAATGTAAAGGTGAACAAATTTGGGGTAGGCAGTGAAATTGGGGTATAACTGTAAAAAGAACAGCTCTCACCAAGTGTGACTCAGTTCCCTTTTTTTGTACCAAAGAGCTTTTTTTTTTTTAAACGCAAACATCCACTTGAAATTCACAGAGACTGTTCAGTTTCTGAAGCCCTTTGTGGCAAACCTGTGATTTTTGATTACGGTGTATATAAACTAAAATTTACTTAACTTTTGTGTTTAGTATCTTAATAAATTCAACCAAGTTGAAGTTGACATCCCCTGTTAGTGTGACTAAACGTATTGTTTTATTAAATTAGCGTCAAATTACTTCACTGTGGCAGAATCATTTTACAAAATCATCTGAACACCTTTGCTCAGCACCAATGAGCAAAGCTGCTTCCTTCTAACAAAATATCTCACTGCTCTTGTGAACCACATTACAAAACCCTCGCGTTTCCCTCCTGGGCCACCCTGCGATGATTTAAAGCAGCTTATTTTTTTCTAAATGTCATTAAAAAGGGCAGTTGTGGGAGCATCTAGGAGGATGATACAGGCTGGCCTAGGAGGGATTTTAAAAAAGGACTTATTTCCCTTCCTCCCATTCTCGTTCCATCTCTTGCCTCCCTTTCACCCTCAGGGATTTAGTTCAACCAGTGCTGGCACTGAACACACAACAGAACACAGCTCACACTGTAAATAGTTACTGAGGCAGCAATAAGAAATATTATAGATCTGCTTAGGGTTTTGCAGCCACACTGTAAAATTATACAGAAAAACAGCATTAGATGTGTGGCATTTAAAACTGGAATGGGGGGGTGGGGGGGTGGAGAGGAGCTGGGAGACAGATAAGGAGGTCGAGAGAAGACAACAACGCGAGATAAAGAAAAAGGAGGAGGGTGTAAAAATACAGCAAGAACAGGAGAAGGTAGAAGAGGTAAAAGAGTTGGTTCAGTGCGGTTGCTGGAGCATGAAATGCAAAAACACATTTCTGTGCATGCAGAGAGTAAAGTACTATGTTGGGTGGAGGTGGTTGATTCCAGTGAGATCGTCTGGCCTGTGTACTTCAAACCCTCCCCCTCCCAAAACACAACCACTATCTTCACACAGAACAGGATCCCTTTCTTATTGCACAGCAGCGTTATCAGCTGGCACCAGCATAAAAGCTCCAGATGTATTTATATAGAGCTTACGTCAACCAAGCCTTTATTTATATAACATGTTATGTACAAGATATGCAGCGAATTAAAATATTATGAATATAAGTCGAAGACATGAGAAAGACCTGGGAGATAAATCAAGTGATTACAGAGCTACGTGTATCCCTTGAGAATAAAGTTGGACTGATTTGTGATTATGTTTTTGCCAAGAATGTGTTTGAAGTTGTGAACAGACTGGATTGCTGTTTTCAACAATTACATAGAAATCTATGAAGCATAAATAGAATAAACTTCCTGACAGGGTGTTGTGGGATCCACCAATGAGCTTCTTGATGTTCATATCTGCACTACTATAGGGCGGCTGTAGTTCAAGGTTAGCAGGTTTATAGTGGGTTACCCGCTAATCAGGTAGTTCAATCCTCGGCTCCTCCAGGCGGCATGTTGAAGTGTCCTTGGGCAAGATACCAAACCCTGAATTCCCCCCAATGGCTGTTCCATTGGTGTATGAATATGTGTAAATGTGATGTACTAATATATTAAGAATTAATATATATAATAAATTTACACATGTAGCCTGCATTAGTAGTGTATGAAATGTTTTAAAGGTTATAAAGTAAACAAAATCACATCATAATCACAAGCTTGATCATGCAAACACATTAGCTAAAGTTGTCGTCCCTGCTGAAGATTCAGCGGGGTGATTGAAAGAGAAATATTTGGAGATAATTTTAAGTATTTAACACACACTTTCTCTATGTGCCTTTTTATTAAATGACAAGGACATAGTGTCAGTGACATTGGTTCACCCCATACCTCCCTGCAGGCATGTGGTCTCTACAGAAAAAGTTTTAGAGCTCTATTTAGAGTTCGGTTTGGATAATCAAATCCCTTTTGTTTATTCATTTTCCAAATATAATTTCCTGCTAAAAGAGGCATATATCCATGAAATATGCATGATCCCTCCAAAAGTAGGAAGAGGCAGAGAAAGAAAACAAATTGTGTGGTAGAGAAACACAAGCAGCCTACCCCTTCAGATGTTGTTGGTAACCTTGGAAATTAAAAAAAAGGCTGGTAATAAGTAGAGTAAATTAAGATTTTACCACAGACAGTGTCTCCATTTTCAGAAGAAAAATGTTTTCCAGCAAGGAGACAACCTCAGCATGAGAGAAATCACTCCAGAATCAGAAGAGGCTTTTTTGCTAAGTAGTGTTTTACACATACAAAGAATTTGCTTTGGTGATAAGGTGCTACATGTAGACTTCAGGACCTGAAGTGATCCAAGATTGGAGCCAGTCACCTTCTCTGCAGAGCGAATGATACGCTACAGCCTGCCCTTGTCCCTGGCAGTAGCAGCAGCGAACCAGATGGTGATGGAGGAGGAGAGATTGGACTCAAAGATGGCTGAACCTCTTCAGCTGCCGCAGGAAGTACATCCTCTGTTGGGCCTTCTTGGTGAGAGAGGTGATGTTTAGCTCCCATTTGAGGTCCTGTGAGATAATGGTGACCAGGAAGTGGAAGGAGTTCACAGTGGCAACTAGGAAGTCACACAGGATGATTGCTGAGGGTTGAGCTGGGCTCTTACTAAAGTCCACGACCATCTCCATTGTCTTCAATTATGGAGCGTTGAGCTCCAGACTGTTCTGTCAATCTCCCACCTGTAGGCGGAATCATCCCCAGCAGATATGAGCCCAATGAGGGTGGTATCCACAAACTTCAGGAGGATGAAGTGAAGGGCCATGTTTACTTCATCATCTATAGACCTGTTGGCTCTGTATGTGAACTGCAGGGTGTCCAGGAGTGGATCTGTGATGGATTTAAGTTAGGACAACACAAGGTGCTCAAAAGACTTCATTACCCCAAGGGTCAGGGCGACAGGTCTGTAGTCATTTAGTCCTGTGGTGCTTAGTTTCTTGGGGACAGGGATGATGGTGGAGGCTTGGGTAATATAGAGAGGGTAGTGTGCAACCACCTGTCGAACATGATGTCAGACAAACTGAATCCGCTTCGGTATGCCTGTAAGGCAAAATACTCTGTAGAGTATGGCAAGTCTTACTTTTAGACACTGTCACTAAACAACTGGACTTAACACACCCACACATGAGAATCTGTGGAATGTTCTTCTGCTTTTAATACTGCACTGCCTCTCTGATCTGTAAAAAAAAAAAGAGTTTTTTTACAGGACAGAACACATCAGCTGGTTTTAAATGGTTTTAAATCCAGCAAGTTTGTTTTAAACACCGGACTCCCCCAGGGCTGTGTCTTATCTCCACTTCTCTTCTCTGCTTTATCATCATTTCCTGCCACAGTGAAGGAGAAACTCTTTAAGTACGCAGATGACATGCCCCTTGTGGCACATCTGATTGGCAATGATGACCTGTCCCAATACCGAAAGGCAGTCAACAACCTGGTCCAAACATTTACTGGAGCTCAATATAACAAAAACAAAGGAGGGGGCAGAGTCAAAAAATCTTCCCAACTCTCTCAACCTCTCAATATCCAGGGTCAGCTGGTGGAACAGGTTGAGTCCTTCAAATACCTGGGAACAGAGATTGTCAACTTCCTGTTCTTCTTTATACAACACACTGACTCTGTGTACAAAAAAGCACAACAGCACCTCCACCTGCTGAGGAAATAAGGGACTTTTCATGTCAGCAGGGATATTTTAATTCTGGTTTACTGTTCACTCATTGAATCCATTCTCACCTTCAAAAATTCAACCATCTCACTGGCAAACATGAAACCAAACTCTCCTGCATAATAAATCACTGCAGTAAGATAATCAGCTCAGGCTACCGAATAAACGAAAGACTCTGAGGAGGACACATGTGAGTGGTGAACGAATAGTTCCTTCCTGCTCCTCAGTGGCCAAGCTGTCATGTCACAAATGAACGACTGAAACCTAGAGACCCACAGTTGAGAGTTGTGAACTAATCAGTTCTGTTTTCTGTGCTGCTGATAATTCCTGCGCGTCAGCCAAGTTATATCATTCAAAGAGATACATCTCTTGTTGTTCTTTATTACATTACATTTAGACAACGCTTTTTATCCAAAGACACTTCCAATTGCTATCGGAGCTTGCATGCCTTTGGAGCAACTAGGGGTTTAGTGTCTTGCTCCAAGGCATGCGTCTTATCCACTGTGGTATTATTCCACGCATGCAAAAAGAGGTTTTACCCACACCCACATGCAGTGTGGGCCTCACTTTGGTCTCACCTTGTGGGGCGCTGTAGCTCAGGTGGTAAAGTGGGTTGACCCCTAATCGGAAGTGTCCTTAGCAAGATACTGACCCCAAATAGCTCCCTATGGTTAATATTATTTCTGTTCTGAGCAGTTGGCTTCAGTGTATGAAAATTGGTGAAAGCGACATAATTTATAGGTGCTTTGAGTAATCAGAAGACTAGACAGGTGCTATACAAGTACAGACCATTTACATTTGTGTATAAATTGGATTGAGGCCGGACAATCGGCTTTCATTTTTCTGCTTTTAACATAGAGAGCACTGAACATTCTAAATAGTGAAAAAAATGTAATCTGACCAGAGTGTCATCCGCATGCGTCCCAACTCTGATGGGATACGTCATGGGCTATGATGACACGCCTGCTGTGAGTCTTGCGTGGGTCCAGAGTATGCTGGCCTGCCTCTCCCTCTGCAGGCAACCTACCATACTGTGCCTGCCTTATCCTGGCTGAGAAGCAGTGGGGAGCAGACGCTTTGGATATGTGGCCAATACCTGAGCACTCCATCACTGAAGAGCCCTGGCACGCCTGGACCCGCTGGGTGAGCCGGAGTCAGAAGACTCCCCTCCTCCATCCACAGTCACCATGTGGATCGCCTATCGCTCCCCTCCTCCCAGCTGAGGACATGGAGCCTGGCTGAGGCTCATAGGGGTCACTCCCAGTGGACCATCAGCCCCCCTCTGCAGCACCACCTCTCTTGCTGGTGATAGGCGGCCTGTTCCGGGTGCTCATGGATATCATCAAGAATATGGCCGCCTATAAAAGCCTCATCATTCCACCGGCATGAATGACATGGAAAGAGTAAAATGGGTAAAACTATACTTGGAGGAAATCAAATCAATCTCCCTCTTTTTAGTAAACCTGGATTAATTGAGCTAGATAGACCAAAGAATGACAGACTAAGTTAAACTAAGTTAATCATTTTGACAATTGTAGCAGGGTGTAGAATGAGGTCATAAAAGGTCAATCTGGTTAATGAAGATGTTATGCAAAATGCAAAAATGTCACTTTACGTTGACTATACAGCATTTTCTGTTTACCTCTTGTACACAGAGAAACTCATTCACACCAACACTTGCTGGCCATTAACTTTACATTTATTCATTTAGCTGACGCTTTTATCCAAAGACTATACATGTCTGAGGTCACACGCCTCTGGAGCAACTAGGGGTTAAGTGTCTTGCTCAGGGACACATTGGTGGATGGGTCACAGTGAGGGAATTGAACCCGGGTCTTTCACACCAAAGGCAGACATCTTATCCATTGCACCATCACCACCCCCATTAACTGATACTATTGCCTAACCATGAAACTGGCAATGAATAACAGTTCTGTAATTCCTGACAATTATCTTCTATCACATTAAGTTTATGAAACTTAAACACTCTTAACTTTTACTACATCCAAGATATTATACTTTTTAACGCTCTTTGTATGGGTCATTGCATCACACAATCACAGAACTTCTGATTGAGGGGAGATGGCAACGTCTTGACAGCAAGTTGGCTAAGGTCAAGGCTGCAGTATAAGGGTGGACTGGCCATCAGGAGTACCAGGAGTTTTCCCCGGTAGTATTAAAATAGAGACAAAACACTGCAGTTGAAAATCGATGTGCCTTGATCGACTGGTCCAATGTATGCAGTTACTGGCCCAGACCTGACAAAACCTCATTTCGTGATTTACTGTACTTGCATAAAATTCTCAAGAATGTAAGTATAAAGGTCTCTAAAGATCCAGAGCCTCCAACAAATGCTTTGTCCACAGAGTTGGCCGACCAGGGACAATTTCCCTGACAATTGTTTTGTCCCAGTCCGCCCCAGCTGTAGTATGCTTTAAATTAACGCGTTTGAACAAGGCAATGTCTAAAGGCAAAAGTTTTAATATCTGTTTCAGTAGGCCACACAAGAAGGTGGGGCAAAAAGTACCACCATCACAAAGAGGTGAGATGGATGGACAATGGTGCCAACTTTCGGAAATTCCTTTTTTGAATGTGTGCATGATGTTTCACTTACTTGAACAACTGACAGAGGTGGTGGTGCGGAGTGCAAATACGCTCAATACGCTTGAGATGGAAGTTCTGCCCATTATGCCTATTCTATCTCTTCTCTATACCTGTGGAAAGTGTGAATCCTTGTCAATTGTCTGTTTTGGAAAGTATTAAAAAATTGTTACGACACTCAGGTTCAACTACCTGACAAGCACTTTGAAGCATACCGACAGTTTAACAATAGCTACACCTTCAAACTGCTCCTGCAGAAATGGTAGCACCATTTCCGTTTAAATGCAACTCAGTTAAAGTAAATCTCCAGAGGCAGAATGAGTTTTGGTCACAACATCAATCGATTGGTAAAAGTGAAGGGAGAGTGATGTGTTTCTGGCAGCCGGGTGTTAACCATGTCACATCAGTCTTCACTGGGCAGCGCCAATTCACCCTCTGTCCTTCAGTGATGGAATAAAATGGTAGAGCAGAGTGAAAGAGTGTGTGTGTGTGTGTGTGTGTGTCTCAGGCAGACAGACAGGCCTGAGAGGAAGATAATTACCATCTATAGATTCCCTTCAGACTCCTCAGAGAGACAGAGACTAAGAGAAAGAGACAGGAATAAATTGAAATAGATAAAAGAATTAAAATTGAGGGAAGTGAAGAAGAATAACTAAGAAGGCCAGGGAGAGGGACATCAGCGCTGAGTGCAGAGGTGGTAAGTTTCATTACCCGTTATTAAAAGAGCCACATATTATCCAGGTCAGGGCAGCAGAGAGTCCTACACAGCCAGGCTGACAGTCCTCTGGGCCCTTTTAAATTTAAATGAGCTGCTCGCAGGTGGCAGGAGACAAAGAGAAAAAAAGCATCAAAGGCACCTAGGGAGAGGGCATATGAGACTCAGATAGCCAATGTCAGGAAACGAAGCTGAGACTGATGGCTTAGGTAAGGAGAGAGAAAAGACTTGACAGCTGGGGCAGCTTCAAAATGGTTTGGACTGTTCCGGGTTAAAAAACATGTTTCCTCAAAACTGTGCGCAACAGGCATAGAGGTTCACTTTTTTTCCTTTGGCGGGTGTTTCAAAGGTCAGCCAGTGCGGTGCTCTTGCGTACACAGGGTGTTCAATGCNAAAAAAAAAAAAAAAAAAAAAAAACACACAACAACTTTTGATTCCAAAAGTCTGACTTGAGTGTCTCTAACAAACTGAACCAGGAGGGTTTTTTCCCATTAAGTCATCTCAGAGTAATTTTATTAGACTAATTCAAGCCTACTTCAACAATCCTGCAAGAGGTCCGTATATCATTTGTAACTGCCCTCCAGAATGACATGAGCATATTCTGGTTTGATGACCCATTGACAAGACAACGACATTATCTGATCTGACACTGCTATGTTATATTCCATTCAGGCGCTGCATGGGTGTCTGTCGCATGTCAGATATAGTGTACCACATATAGCACCTGTTGCGTCCCCGGCTGGTCTAGGGGTGTGGGACGAACAAAAGATAAATAAACCGGGTGGAAAAACCAAAGGAGGACTCAAAACATGCGTCAATTTAGTATATTTATTCCTAAACAAAACAAAAGGACGTTTAAACAAAAAGCGATGTCTGCCCACACAAGAGACAATGTAAATGATAAGGTATCTAAACAACATAGGATTCTACACAACCGGCCACAGTCTCTACGGTTCCCACCGCGCTGGGGAAGCACGCATGGAGGTCATCCGCTGCTCACCACACCGGCCTCCACTGCTCAGGAACGCTGAGCCGACAACTACCCCCTCCAACCTTACGGCACGCGGGGAAGTTGTAAGTGGCACCCCGCCGGTCGCGTCCGGAGCAGATCACACAGTCAACCACACAGTAAATCCCACAGGCTAAGGTGGGTTACCACGGAAGGATGGGTCAGATGACGAGTGAGAAGTGAGACCGAGAGCACTCCACTGGCCCTGCTTATGTGGTCCACTACTGCTCATCGGCCCCGGCTGTGAGCTCCACCCAGCGTCACACTAAGTGGGTACAGGCACACACCTGCAGGGGAGAGACAGACACAGCAACCCAAATACGGCACACAGACCTCACAGGTCGTAACACACCATATCGTAGGAACTCTTTGTACAGACTGTGAAAACATTTCCTCCACTGAGGACAATAAATAATGAATCTGTTGCTTTTTGCCTTTTGTCTGCCCGTAGTCAAAGTGTGACATCACAACACATATCTATGGACAGTAATTGATGTAAAACAGATGTAATCTACAGGAAGGGATTACAATGACTGTTTTGTATAGGCTTCGTCCTGTAAGAGCTGTTGCAACTGGGTTGTTCCTTACATGCATGTGCAGTCCTGAAGATTTCTTTTGTGCACTTGTGCTGTGCACTGTCCTCTCTCAGGGGGGCATATCTGTAGCCATGCCGGCTACATCCTTAGCTTAAACCTTCTGCTCCTGCTCTTCTTCCACCTTAAAGCTAGCTTTTGTGTGGGGCTCTCTTCTGGGATCTCCCCAACATCATTAAGATGGCCGTTGAATGCGAGTATGTGCCGATGGCAGTTGAGCCTCCTGCGCCTGCTTCTAGCTTCATGCTCTGTGACATTTACCACCCTGCGGCTTCCCGTGCGGCCCTTTTATCCACTACTTCGAATATTCCTCTCCAAAGCAGCCACCGAGGCTGGAAAGCAAGAGTCAACCACTTCACCAGGGTTGAAGGTCTGCCGTCCTACCTCTGGAGAAGACAAAAGCCCACACTGCCCTCAGCCCGCGACCAGGCCACTTAGAGCCACTCCTCCAGGATGCAGTCACCCACCTCCAGCAAGCACCAGAACAGCCAGACAAGGTAAAAATTTCATGGAGCAAAGAGTCCTCTCAAATCCAGTGCTCCTAAGACTCCTGGTTTGATTGCCAGGACTCCAGCTCCAACCATAGGTGCCGCATGATCAATGCTGTTCCCGGCCTCGCGGACAGACGCTGCCTCACATAGACTGCACAATCCCATTAACAGATGGATGGCATGCACCTGGTCTAACCCCCCTGTCGAGCCTCTGCGCAAACAGCACAGGCATTGACAGGGCGTGGGGGAACTCTTCCCGAGACATAATGCATACTATTTACTATAATTATATAGTATATTATACTCTGGTCTAGTAAGTTTACTCAACAATAACAGTATGTTACTGCTGTGAGTTGTTAACTTCAGGACTGAGGTGCAAAAGTTATTTACAAAAGAACAATAAAGCAGAGAAGATAGTTTCGTTTTTTTCAGTCAGTGCATCGTGCAAAAGAAGTGATGGACAACACAAATATAAATATCCTGATAGCCTTAATATTGGAAGACTTAAGTACATGGATAGTGTAGATCGGTTAGGTTGTTTTTTTTGGTATACTGAATAAAGTATTACATGTCAACAATTTGCAATAATTTCTTGAATTCTAGACAAAGAACAAAAATGTTTTTGCACCCCATGACTGCCCCGAGGTTTATAAAACACAATCACTACAGAGTTTTCTGATATTGTCTTACTGTGTGCACAAACTGTTGTTTACATTCACACAAGAGAGCAAATCATTGTTTTGGTTCAGATCTTGTGACTAAATCATTCCAACTCTCACAAACCGATATATAAACTCAGCATCTACATCCAGCACACAAGCACAAAGCTGAATAGGTGCTACTAACCTAGTGCCAAATGAGGAGAGTTAATACAAACAAGCATCCATTGAAGAGACAAAGCTTGCAAACCAGACAGAGGCAGGTATTTCTTGGAGCTGGTGCTAAAATGGCAGTAACCAGAGTTTTTTAGTGTGGGAAGGAGGAATCCGCAGACATCTCAGTATTCAAAAGCACTTTCTCTCATCACTTGGATAGTGGTTTAGGGTGGTCTGAGGTAAATTCAGGTAGAAAATGTTAATAAAATAAAAGGATTATGCAGCCTTATCTAAACTCCAACTTTTGTGAGATTTATTGGAGTTCAGAAAACCCTGATATCTCTGTTAAAGAGTGTTTGTGACCGAGGTTGTAGATTTCAATCACACATTGTTATGTCCTATGCTAAAATGTAAGTACATATAAATCCTACATCTGATCTTATGCTGCATCTATAGATTTCCATCCAGGTTTGATTGGAGTGAGGTTTAAGGGATAAGGAAACTAAATTTTGGCAGCATGTGTCTTGGCGGTCTGACAACACTGCTGCTGTCCAAAATGCTGGAGTCTGCAGCCATCTGCTCATGCTGCAAAGTGACCTGAACCCAGTGGATATTGGAGGGCAACCAATACACTGCACAGATATGACTCATGGGCTTTTTGTGACAGAAAACATTCGCTGTCTTAAAGTTTCATTGCTTTTCCTAAACTTAACACACTTGAAAAGCTTTTTCAATAAAAGTGTGGAAGGCTGATATATCGGTCTAATGTGTACACACTTAGCATAAAAGGTGCTGTTCAATTAGTCACAGGTTATCTCCCTTTTCTGTGAAGAAAAAGCTACTTTTAATGTCTCATTTTAGTGATAAACTAATTTAGAAGGTTTGAAAAGAAGCACATTTCCTTGAATAGGAAAAAAGAAACTAAATAAATGTTTATTGCTGCAGATTAGCCGTTTATTTATGACCACAAAGCTGTAATCAAAGCATTGGTTTATACATTTTACTGGAAAGCAAAAAGAGAAACAGGAGAAGGTAAATCATAGATGCTATGTGGCTTCTCTCTCTCTTTAGATATACTTGTGAGTACTGCCCTAACATCCCACTGTGTAGGAGAAATTTTCCTTCTGGGTAGTATTAATGCAGTGGGTCAGGATTAGGGTTACTCTATAACCTGTGTTTATGCATTAAAAGAAGATTCTGTAATTATATAGAGGCAGTGCTTTCACATCTTTAACTGTAATATGGTAACAAGGGGTGGCAGGGAAGAAGCCAAAATGTTCATGTGTTGTTTTTGTGTTATTGGATGGCAGCCATTTTGCTTCTTTGTCCTCTACTGGGTAAAGAACACTGAGTGGGGCCTTTTTTCAGAGATCAAATTTATGGGGAAACCACAAAGAAATCCAATGAGATGGCAGTGGCACAAAGATTTCAACAGTATTCTGAAAGGAAAAATCTCTAAATGTGATGTGCTCAGGATTCTCATAAACACTGACATCAAAGTTAAACCAAATAAAACCCAGAAAACAAAAACTCTAAATTTTCAAGACACTAGGAGTTAATGTCAAGAACTAAACAGACCGGAGACTGGATCGCCCAAAATGACTAACAAGATCAAACACAAGCAAAGGTTTCATATAAACTAACAGCACCTGCAAGCTATGATTCCTAACGACCTCTCTGCCAACCAGCAGGTGGCAATTACTTAAAAGTGTGTTAACGAAGCCACACATAAAAACCACCTCACAGTATCACACATAAACAATATTTGAAAGATGACAGCATGAGAAACAAGTATGAGGCCATGAGATTTAAACAAACCACAGATCTTTATTCCTTTACCTTTTTGTGTCGTCTGTGCTTTAATGATGATAGGCTATTATGTTTGTGGTTTATTTTGTTACAATACAGTATTTGTCAGGTAGGTGACTTTACCGAAAAAATAAGTTACCTTATATTAGAAGAAAGACCTGTTCAGCTACAAACTATATTTACTTTTAACCGTAAATGGGTAATAATGGTAAATCCTGATCTCGGACACTGGACAACATGGACACTGTTGACCTCATCACATACTTGGATTAAATGAAATTATTGTGTGTTTTTGAGAACAAGCATAATCTGCAGGGGCCTCATCTATAAACAGTGCGTATGTACAAACAGGGCGGGAAACATGTGTACGCCACTTCCCAAGCAAAGGTTGTGATCTATAAAAAATAATAATAAACTGACGGGAGAATGTGCGGTCCTCCACGCTAACTCTGAACGATGCCTACAACATAAACTGGAGAAATGGCAACTCACATGGCAGAAGGATGAAACTGTTTGAAAAGATTAGGCCTACTATTGTGAAAAATAAGTTGAAATAGGCCGATTAACTCTGAGTACTATAGGCTTAAAGCCTTTCTAAATAAACAAACAACCGCTTGATTTTTTTCCCTGAAGGGGGAAAATTTAAGATCATTTGCAAGCGCACAAAAAGAACCATGATTTAGGATAATAAACACACACTGAGATTGGTTTCTGCAAAAGAACGCCTCATGTACAGTTTAATTGGGAATCATTAATTAAAGGCTACTTGCATGTAGTGCAATTCTCATAGTGAACAGGAGGACGAATTACATTTAAATTAATGCTGTTTTCAATGGGTGAGCAGAGCAAATACCAGTGCATAGTTTCATGTAGGCCCATCACATTCGTTGCCTTATCGATCCAAACACTGTGTGCCAGCTTGTGGATGTAATGCGCTGTTTTACGGAAAATCTAAAACTATTTTATTAAGTAAATCCTTCAGCTTATGTCACTTACAACAAGTCGTTTCTTTTAACGGCAGCCTTGTGAAGTGATTGGACTGTTTGTGTAGCCTAAGTAAATGTTTAAACACGCATTTGGTTTAATCTATTTAATAAAAAAACGGGAATCCAAATTAGAATGGGTTTTGAAAGTGTATTTTTTAGTTTTTATTTACCCACCAAACATGCTTCAGCTTCACGAAAAGGAATGTCAGTGTCACAGAGTTGAATTTTGTTTTGTAGCTTTTCTGTAAGAATTGCCTCTTTTTGTTCATGCACTTACTACGTATTAAAATTAATGAGGGGTGTTACACTGACCATTTAAAGGCAACTACGGCCGTTTGAAGGGTCAGACATGCGGCTCGCTCACATGCGCCACATTTCAAGCTGATTGTGATTTATAAAGGGACCATTGCTTACAGGGAGATAGGCTCCAAGCCCCCGCGATCTTTGTACGCAGGATAAGCAGTTGACGGTGCATGGATGGACGGACATTGCTTACAGGTGTACCTACACACAGTTTTAGTCTGGATATTTTTTGGCACCGCCAATTTTGGCTTTTGGGTGCATGTAGACTTTTAGTGAGGTTTGTACGCAGCTTTATAAATGAGGCCCCTGAACCTTACAAAAGTGGCTTCAAATCCAGGTCCCTCAGTCAAAGCTTTATATACGATATGAAATCAGCAAATCAACAAACTCCATATACCATTAAACATCAATAAATCACATGTGCGCCAACATAAAAAAACCTGAATCCTCCCCTGCAGTTAATAGTTCACTCAAAGCGCCTTATTTTAAGATTGATTTCAAAATGTTCCCTGGATCAGAGCCAAGTTTTTCCTCTGAGGGTTTTCCTCATTGAATTGCCTGGTTTGCTGCACAATGCTCTGTTTTCTTTTTTATATTTGACTCTGGCTCTATCAGAAGAGGAACAATACCATGACATTTTTTAGATACCTACACCCACTCACACACAGAATATATTCACACAGTCCTGGAAACCTCAACTCTTGTCATGAAGGACAAAAAATATTTATTTATATTTATTTGAAAGGCATAATGCACAAAATGTGTTCCAGACATTACTAAAAGTTAAATCTCATCTGCAGTCCCTGTTCAACAGTGGCAAACCACGTGCCATGAGGTCTACAGACTCAACGTTTCCAGTCCAACTAATCACCTCAGCAGGTGATATCACCGATTAATGCTTCCATCTACCTGATTACATTTTATGTATTGAGCTCAAAGTGCCATTGAAACGTGGCTCCTACAGAGTGTGTTGTATTATGGGTTGTCATTAATGGTGCTAGGCTAGCACATTTCTGTTTCTTTTAGTGTGTCTTTTAAAGTTGGTCAGTCAGTTTACATTATGGTTTGGTTGACAAAACACGATTGGTTGGGATTAGGGAAACTGAATTTTAAGCCACCTTTTATCAGTCGTCAGTCTCACACATTATTATGCCTTATGAACACACCCTGTAGAGACAGACTCTTTGCTTGTTTTATCTCTTCCACTTAGTCATTCTACACACTGGCTGACTTTCTGTGACTCAGCATTGTAAATTGCAGGACCACAGCACAATGGAGAAATAATTAGGTTGATAGGAGGAGGCAATTAGTGAAACTCTTTAAATACAAATGACATCAGTAAATGCTCAAAAGGAATTATTGGACTTCAGCCTGAATCCACACAGTATCAACCAAAAAGTATACAGTATCTCAAAGGTGACTACACCCCTCACATTTTTGTAAATATTAGATTATATTTTCATGTGAAAACACTGAAGAAATGACACATGGCTACAATGTAAAGTAGAGGGTGTACAGCTGGTATAACATTGTAAATTTGCTGCCCCCTCAATAACACATCACACAGCCAAATGCTGACAACAAAAGTGAGAACACCCCTAAGTGAATGTCCAAATTTGGCCCAAAGTGTCAAAATTTTATATGGCCACCATTATTTTCTAGTACTGTCTTAACCCTCTTGGGCATGGAGTTCAGCACGCTTGACACCATCTGAACCAAATAAGTTTATCTTGGTCTCATAGACCACAGGACATGGTTCCAGTAATCCATGTTCTCAGTCTGTTTGTCTTCAGCAAATAGTTTGCAGGCTTTCTTGTGCATCATCTTCAGAAGAGGCTTCCTTCTGGGACGACAGCTATGCAGACCAGTTTGATGCAGTGTGCGGCGTATGGTCTGAGCAATGACAGGCTGACCCCCCAACCCCTTCAACCTCTGCAACAATGCTGGCAGCACTCATACATTTATTTCCCAAAGATAACCTCTGGATATGACGCTGAGCACGTGCACTCAACTTCTTTGGTCGACCATGGCGAGGCCTGTTCTTAGTGGAACCTGTCCTGTTGAACCGCTGTATGGTCTTGGCCACCATGTGCAGCTCAGTTTCAGGGTTTTAGTAATCTTCTTGTGGCCTAGGCCATCTTTTTTAGTTCCTCAGAGTTCTTTGCCATGAGGTGGCATGTCGAACTTGCAGTGACAAGTGTGAGAGCGATGACACCAAATTTAGCACACCTCATCCCCATTTATTCATCATTCTCCCAATTGCAGTAGACAAGGAGCAAGATGACAAAAGTCTGAACCAGAACCTGCGCCTCCTCTTGGGTGACGAACAGACGTATGCTCCTGTTTTGGAGGATGAATCTGCAGGAATGGGTTGTTGCAGTGATGTTGGCAGTAAATGACGACTAGTCATTGAGTGTCACATCCAGGTTCCTTGCAGTCTGAGATGGGGACACCACACAGGTCTGAATGGTAATGGAGAGTCCATGGGCGGGAGAACAGCCGGGAATCAGAATAAAGTCTAATAGCACAAGAACAGCAAACAGTTCAGCTAATGACTAAATGATTTACTAATCAACACAGCAGACAGAGCATGGAAAAGGAGGGAAATGCCTATTTGAAAAGTAAATAAATTCATCTTAATTCTGTCAGCCTAGAAGTAAGTTACCCCAAGAAGTCCAAATGCATTAAATACAAAGAACAGCTGAGGTTGAAGGGAATGTGATTCACAGGTATTTGGTTATGAGAATCTGAATATGTTTGTCTGTAACCATTAATGCTCATAGCCTAGTTTGCCCCTTCCCTGTTCATTTTTATTTCTCCAGTGCAAATACTGTAATTTTAGAAATGAAGGCAATTGAGATTAGAAAACAGAAAGTGAGAAATGGTGATGAAGTTGTAATGACAGAGGAAAAGATTTCTCACTATCTGTGTGTGGAGGCTTTTTCATAGAGCAGCAGAGAACAAACAGCAGTGGGAATTTAACTCCCAGAAAAGCTGTCGTAATCACTCAACACTAATAACCAGGAAATGAAACGGGACACCACATTAACCCAGCGCTGCAGTGGAACGTTCAGTTGCTCTCTGTCAAATTACCACATTAGTCCTAATGGTCATGGAGCGCTCTGCTCAGACTTGCCCCTTAAACTATCCAACTACATGAGGTGGAGTAAATGTCACAAACACCTGTGCGGTCTGATGCAGTCAAACACATCAGCTCAGCAATAAATGGCCGCCTTTCTAAAACTTTAAGTCCCCCTCCAGTAAAAAGGATGCTGTGATCAATAAATGTCTCTTAATTTAATTAGGCTAATACAGGTATCGGAAATTGGAATCAAGGTGGAAGTTTCAAGTGTAGAAATTTGCCAAGCAGCTAGTGTTGTATAGAGGCTCTGCAGTCAGCATACTGCTTACTATCTGAAAAGATCTGAGGCTTGTATTACAAAAGGAGTTTAACCTACTCTGATTTAACTCAGGATTGTCAAGCAAAGTCAGGGTTGACAAACTGACTGCCGACACTAGTATTTGTGGTAATACAACAGTGAACAAGATGTTAGTTTGTTGTGTCCGTGGTGACTTGGTTGGAGTTGGTGTGTGTTTGCATAGAAGGGGCATGTTCGACCGAGAAGGCAGAGTTTTTTCATAATAGTGCATGCTCATTGTTTTTGAAAGAAACTTTAACAGCCAAGCGGCACGGAGAGAACCCCGTGTCCGTGTGGGTTCTCTCCGGGTGCTCCGACTTCCTCCCACCATCCAAAGGCATGCGAACTAGGTTGATTGGTGACCCTAAATTGGCCTTAGGTGTGAGTGTGATTGTTGTCTGTCTATGTGTGGCCCTGCGATGGACTGGCGACCTGTCCAGGGTGTACCCAGCCCTTCACCTGATGTCAGATGGGATTGGCTCCAGCCCCCCGCGACCCTGTACGCAGGATAAGCAGTTGACGATGGATGGATGAATGGATGGATGGATGGATGGACCAGCCAAGTCTAACATCATGGTGGCCAACATATCTGGGTTAGGCTTGTTGGCAGTACATTGAATAAATCTGTATTCTTGTTGTTGTTCTCTATTTAGTATTTTATGGACTTATTTTATGTTCAATATGAATTAAGATGTAAAGGTAAGCTGCATATCTGGTCCATTGTAAAAGAAAAATGGGAAGATGGGTAATTATCTGAGAAAATACTCACATTTAGCTAGATTAAAGTGGCCACAAATCTACAAGAATTTTTTTGTCTGCCTATTATGCATGCAGTGTAAAATTGTATTATACTTAATCAGAATTAGCAATGAGGAAATAGTTGTGATTTCAGGTCACATCACCATATTATTATATGCATTGGGACTTTAGAGTCGTTTAAACACTTTTTTGAATTGACACCTTGAGGAGAAAACATGAGTCAATTGGATTTTTTATGATTTTAATTTCATGGAATTTACGAAGTTTTTGTTTTTGTTAATATACCACTTTAAACTAAGTATTTTTTTCTTGGATTGGTAATCCCCAACCTGATGACTATTTTTTTGGAAACATAAAATAGTCCGTCAAAAGGGGGCCTGCAACATTATGTCAAAATAGTGGTACAAGAGCACAAGACTTTAGAATCAAAAAGCTGTGAGATTTCAGAATCACCTCTCGCGCTTGCTCGTTCCAAAGGTAAAAGAGATGAGAAAGAAGTGAAACGCTGGAAAAGGTTTAGCAAAAGTTCACCTACTTATAGCTACTAAGAGTAACTTCGCAAAGTCCTGAGTGTGCAGACTGAGGTCGCATTTAAAAAGATCCAATCTGCATCGGATTTTGACCACATATGGAAGTGGCCCAATTCCGATGTGACTTGGCCTGTTCACACTGTCGTGAAAAGATCAGATCAGATCCGAGTCACATGGGCAAACAAATCTGATTTGGGTCACATTGCAGTAGCCTCCGTTTTCCCTGCTGTCTCTCTGTCTGCCTGTCTCATTAGCCCTGATCCCTGTCACCCTTGTTGCTCCCGCTCTGCCCGTTAGTCCCTGGTGTATATTTGTTTGCTGTTTTAGTCAGTCCTTGTCCGGTCATTGTCATGTGTGTTCAGCCAGTTACTACACGGTCTGCATTTTGGATGTTGACAGTTTCCACTGCCTGTGAGTTTTGTCTTGCCTGTTTGTCTTGCCTGGATTTAAAAACTCTGGAACTGTATCTCGGCTTTCAGTGTCGTGCATTTGGGCGCTCTCCTGCTTTGCGCACCCTTTATGACAGGTGCATGCGGGGCTGTTGTGATGACAGGAACAAGCGCATGTTGCCTTCCACCTGCAGCCTCGACCAGTACTTGCTTTTTAATCAGGGTCAATGCAGAAAACCCGTACTCACACAAATAAGTGGACGTGAAAGGGATTAGTACTTTTATGGGCTTTAAGGAGAGGAACGGGAACTGTCTCCAGACAGTCAAAAGTGTGAAAGCAACACTCCACGCATCTTCTGTTGCAACTCCATATTAGAGCTCAGGACAAGCAAGGCTTCCTTCTCTTGGATGCTCAATCCGTCGCGGGCCTCTGCAGGGAAGCTGAATGGATTTCAAACCCACTGATTCGCAATGGTGTCCTCTCCAAAATAATCCCAAACTGCTTGCGCAACCCCTTTAAAATTCGCTGGCCTAACTGTGCTTCCATCTCATTGCAGAGGACTGAGAACAGATGAGCACTTTTTGCACGCGTTTCACCAGACCACTGTGTTGTCAACCTTACAGCATGACTTTCACATGTCATTTTTATCAAGTTTTAAAACTTGTACAAGCAGAGAGGACTGCCGATGAGACATTCCAGCCAGTTTTATTAGCTTTTGTGTGACAGATTGTCTTGTGCCATTTTAATTCCTTCTGACATTGTTAGAATGTCAAGAGGGATTAAAAATGAAGACAACAGCAAGAAAGACAGATGTGGGTGTTTTTGCAAACAGTGGTTGTGTGCCAGCAGGCTGCTGTCCAGACTGAAGACAAACATGGAAGTAGATGTCATCGCTCCTAGGTTTCTTAAGATGTTTGTAAAATCTATTTAGGTTTACTGCTTGTTATTCTGTAAAGCTACTAAAAACAAATGCTGAAGAAAGCTTGGTGGAGCTCGGGTGGGGACAAGCAACTAGAGGAACATGTTAGTCGGCCGCTGTCTAGTACAAACCCTAGTAGCTAATGCAGCATGGCTTTTTATTGTGCAAATTCGTCACCATGTAAATAAATATAGGCTAAAAAAGATGGGACTCAGGTGAAACTGCCATTAGCTAAATAAAGAAACTTTCGACCATGACAAGTCCTCCAAATGACAAGATGATTTTTAACTGCCCTCCACAATGACACAACAAGTGCTTAAATAAAAACATTTTGTGATGTTACCACTATGGTTAAGAGTAAGGTTTAGGCACAAACAAGACTTGGTTAGGAAAGAGCATAGTTTGGGTTAACCACTAAGTTAAGGCCAGGTAAAGATTGTGGTCATTAAGGAAGCCAGTTCTGATTCTCTGTAGGAAACCGGAAGCAAACAGTCTGATGTTAAAGTTGGATATTTTGTTGTGTGTGTAAAAGCCCTTTCACAAGGTTGCTTTGTCTTCCCTTGACAAACTACACCAGATAATATTTTTTTTCCAGATGCTCCACATCTGTGGGAGAGAGCTGATATTGTGCAGTTTGATTATGTTTAATGGTCTGTCTGAAATGGGGCGCCATACTGTATTTAACAGAAGACTGTCCTCAACAGCACATTCTTTTATGTATAAAGTGTGAAAATGACATGTTTACTGAGAAATTACCTTTTTTCTTGCCAGTACTATTGTCCTTGAGATAGAAAGGTGAAAGAAGTATTCAAATCACATCAGTATCTCTTAGGAGAGGTTAGTAACAGTCAACACTGCTTCACCATGAAGGCAAACTTCTTCTAACCCTAACCAAGTAATTTTTACTTACTTTACATTTTACTTAGTAGATCAGAAAACGCTCATGGGATGTTTTTGAAGCAGTCATATGGGACTTTTAAAGCAACTGGCAAGCAACCTTTTGTGACCCTGGCCCATTATCTTTCCCAGCTGTGACCCCAACAGATCCTTTGAGTGGCTTACGTGCACACGCTCAGCCAGAGCTGCAGCTTGTGTTAGGAACCCAGTGAGGAAACAATCTCCAAAGTCTGAACCCCCACCTCCCCAGAGGTGTTTTATCCCCGCCTCACCCTCTCTCCAGTGATGAAATGCAATATTTGGCTTTTATAAATGACTGACTGAGCTTCTTATTGTAACTGACTTTCACACTTTTCTCACTAAACCTCCAGAAACTTAATCTAATTTCCCATTCTGCAGACATAGCAGAGCTGTACTCACATTGGCTTCTTTTCACTTTTTATTTATCCAGGAGCTCCACTGTGCACAAAAAAGCATGGGCCCTGTCAGGAGTGTCTTCTGTTGAGTATGTTTGAGCCAAATTGGTATCATTTTAGGACATTCATTCCTCAGCCAGAGAATACAGAACATGTGGCAGAAAACTGCTTTGATTTGCTCGTTGAAAAGGGAATATGAACCCGTGCCTTTCATGCAACCGTTGTGTTGTTGGTGTTTTACAACCTTATAAGTTTTGGGCCATGGATGCACACATTGCTACTTGCCTGGCAGATATCTCCGACTAGATGTCACCACCCAAAGCTTAACCTGGACAAGGTGGTTCTTTCTTCAGAGGAAAGGATTCCCACCCCCAAAACCTTTCATCATTAACAATACTATGGTGACGCCACTTCAGAAAGCACGGAACTTGGGTTTGTCTCTGCAAACATTACAGTATTTGCTCCCGTACATCGTCATCCTCGTGGAAGCCTTTAAATTGGGAGTACCATTTACAGTTATTACACAAATAATCTGTTGTAAATGTCAGAGCTACTAATACTTCATGGTTCAACAAGACCTACCTCACTTACCGTGTGCATCACGGTTAATCCAGATGACAATAATTATAATGGACATTTTGGATGTCTTCGCTTTCATTTTGAAAAAGGTTAGAATAAGGTTTATGAATCTGATTGCCACCCTCCCTTTCCTGCAGTGGTTTAGTTGCACAAAGGGGAAATTGGCGCCACCACTGATGGACTCAACTCCTCAAAGTTGCATAATAGTAGTTAATGGAAGCACACATTAATTCGCATTTTCTCTTGCAGACTTTTTTAAAAAAAAAGTTCAAACGTGCACTACATTTGTTTGTACATGCGGTGCATTCAAAACCAGCTACAGTTGATGCTTCAAATTTGTTTTAAAAAGTTTTAAGACCAATTTTCTGCATTTTTTTCCCCCTACGCTTACAGAAAGCTTGAAATCACCCAAAATTTCAAAGGATTCTCTATATCCTGCAGAGATGTCAGAGAAGCAAACTAAGAGCACAGGGTAATATTGTTGCGTGGCTACCAGCTTACTGACAGTCACAAATCCTGATCCATTATTCCTTTCACTTGTACATAAATGTCAGCCAGGCAAAATGAGATTTTCTCAGGCTAGAGAATGAGCTCTTATTCCCAGACAAAGTTTGTGGTAACTTCAGAATGACTCCTGAGTGTCCTTCACAGTCTGTTTGTTTAAAGTTTAGGATTAAAAACTGATATTTTATAGCTGATCACTAACTACCCTGAAAGACATGTCAGACGCAAGATAAAACGAGGATTAACCAAGTAAGATCATTGATTTTGTGGTTCCCTGAATGATTTAAAGTTAAACTGAACCCTGCAAAGCACTGAAAGTTCTCTGCCCAGAACATTTTGTCGAGTTTCTGTTGTAATAGTCCAATGTCTCAATGTCACAGGCTTCATGTGGCAGCTGAAGTGATTTTCATGTCTGACTGGACTTTCACACAACTCTGCAGCTGCAAAGTTTTCACCGGGCAAATCAGCTATTTTGCTGGTCTGATATTACCTGTCACCATTTATATCAAAATGGCCAAGATTGTGTGGACAGCTGAGCATTACACCCACGTGTGATTGTTGAACATGTCACTTCAAAATTATGTTGCAATAACAGCCTCCACTCTTCTAGTTTCAGGCTTTCCACCAGATTTAGGACCCTGACTGCAGGGATTTACACATTCAGCCACAAGAGCACCAGCAAGGCCCAGCACCGAGAAACTGACTCAGTCTGGGTTTTAGTTCATCCCAAAGGTGTTGAATAGGATTGACATCAGGAGTCTGTAAAGGCCAAGCAAGTCTTCCACACCAAACTTGATAAACTATTGGCTGGCTTTATGCACAGAAAACACGAAACAGGCTCCCCCAAAACTTTGCCCCAAAGTTTTCTATTGTCTAAAATACCATTTTATGCTATAGCATTGAGATAAATCTTCATTTGCATTAAGGTGCTCAAACCATTAAACGACCCCAGACCAAACATGTAATCATGTATGTCAGAAAATGCCAAGTGACAAACGCAAGCGACTACTACAGGCACAACAGGATCACTTACAAACAAAGGTAACAACTTTAAATCCAAAGCAAATAGATCCAACAAAGTCCAAAACTACAGTCCACAGGCAAAAGTAAAAAAGAGCAATCAAACTACGATTCTAGCAGAAGTGAAAACATGAATCCAACAGTGATCAAATCCACTAACATGACAGAAGGCTGACAAGGACTGAAATAAACAGAAGACAGAGGCAAATGAACAGGGCAGGAGTGCAAACAGACCACACATTAGGGGAAATCAGACAGAGCAGGAAAAGCTAGACAACAGATGCAGACAACTTCAGGATAAAACAGGAAACCGGCAAATGCAGACCAACACAATGTCAACTAATGAAATGACTGAAAAACAACACTAATAGTTGCATAAAAATGAATGCGCTATATATTGTCAAAGTCAAATTTGCAAGCATATAAGTATGGTCATTCCTGTACAGGTTAAACATAATAATAATGACCAATCCCTCTGCTGTGACAATCTTCAAATTACCGAGATTTATTTTTCTGGCCTCTTTTGAAGCCACTCACTTATAAAGGGCAGGGCTGCTCAATCAACGCAAATCCCCTCCACACTGAGAGGTTACAGGGATCATCCATAATTCATGCGAGGAGACGCTGAACAGATTGAATTGTCACAACTCAGGCTGGTACAGATGGAGACAACGAGAGAGGAATGATCTCTCTCGTGCTCGCTCATCTCTCTGTGAACGTCCAGAGCAGGAACAATTTGAGGAGAAAAGAAGGGAAAAGATGCTAATAGGTGTTAGGATCTCACCTCTGTGTCAGCAAATATTCAGCCTTGCAGCACAGTTTCATCTGTGCTGTTATGCTGTTGACCCTAACCTTTGACCTCCCTGTAGAAGAGGGGCAAAATGAAAAGAGAATCAGCTGCATGGAAACGTGGTTGGAATTCCAAACACGCAGGTAAACATTGTAAATGAGTTTGTTCAGATGCAGCTGATTTGCAATAGTGATTTACATTCATTTCTTTATGTAGTACAGGAAATCAATTTTTGACCATTTTATAAAATTTACATTGTTTTGACAAGTATTTGAGTTATCAAGTAATTTGGGTTCCATAACCACCAACAAAAAATCATCTATTAATCATGCTTTGGTTTACAATATTGATACTAACTATTTAGAGGATACATAGCGTATAAATTTATTTATTATATGTTCACTGTGAATGTTGGCATGGGCGTTTTCCTCGTCTCCTTAAAGTAACATTCATATAGTATTGAATTTGTTTTGGAAACTTTTTTGAATGCAAAAAGTGCTACATTTTAAACAGGACTAAGATTTGCATCCTGAGTTCTGCGTGTGGTTAGGTTTAGCGGAATGGAAGCACTTTGGAAGGTGAGATTGTTGTTTTGGTTTTCTGAGTTTTAAATCTACATACGGGGACGTCTAAACACAAAGACCAGTGTGGAACAGCATTCATGTTACAAATTGAGAAATAACTTTTTATGGCATAAACAAAGTCTGAGCCTGCTCCTCAAGTGGCTCTAAGTTTCCAGTACACAGATTTTTTTTTAAAAACTGACTTTGAAGAGCTTTATTATCTGGTTATTAACAGTAATAAGGTTTTAGTGTGCATGTAAATTTAATTATAGAATCCACACTGACCGCGTTCATTGTCCAAAAAAAGTTTAAGAAAGTTTAGAAGTCAAGTGTCATGCTGGACGAAATGAGCATTTATTCAATGTGTAAAGTGCTTTAGCATCTGAAATTAACTTTGACTGGAAATGAATATCTATTGACAGCAAGGTCAGATGTCAAGTCCATTAAAATTTTAGTTGGATAAAATATTCAACTATCTTCTTTCCTCCTCAAAGGGCACATTCACTCTGACCTTTTTTTCACTGAGTTTTGATTGTAAAGCCCCTTAAGCCAGATTTGTGATATTGGGCTATATAAATAAAATTGACATTTCTGCCTTTCAGATACAGTAACTCAAGAAAACAGTGAAGTGAATGTTTTAATGACATGAAAATGACCCCAAAAATCAGCGGTTCGTCTGCCGTGGAGCGGCATTATCGAGGTGCAGAGCAAACAATTTGAATGTCTGATAGGGCCCACTGCTGCCATCATATAACATTATGCCCCATCTGTCTGCAGAGTTGACCTTTCCAAATGCCACGAAAGGTCAGAAAGCAATAAGTCAAAGTGCCGCCGAGCTTGGCGAGAGTGCCTGATTTTTGCACACTTTCTTATGCATCATTGTTGCGTTTGGCAGAAAACAGTAAACATAACACAGACATTGATCCGGAATTAATCATTAAGTCATTTGGTGTTTTCTTGTCACTGGTTTGATTTAAGAGCCCAGGACCTGTGCGCCTCGACATATTAATGTACAGCACTTCTGAGCTGCAAAGGGGTCAGCGGCGTTCAGGGAGGTTCCAGACAAATATTGATGCTCTCCATTTTGTTTTTTATTTTTTTTAGATTTGAATCAATACAGGCTCAAAGTTTCTCTATGAATGATGTAGCTGGTGGTCTGGCCATGATCACTTCCTGTTGATGTACAACTCAAACTGAAGGCTTCTAGACCCACTAAAAATAACTTCAGAATAAATTCTAAAAAGAACTTCTATATATGCTGTATTACCTATGAACTGTATCAGATTGTAATGAGTTTGGGTGCATTCACCACAATAAGCATATTGCAACATTCATGATAATTGTAGATATAGTGCAAAAATATATATTTTTTCCTATTCATGAACTTTATCCACCTTTTCAGTGAATGACTTTCTCTACCTGGCAGTCCACATGACTGGTTTTGGTTTGCAGGCCAACAACTTCTCCTCGCAATTATGCACGCTACTTAACTAGCTTTGCATGTTACGATCTGATGGAAATGTGATTGCAGCCAGGATTATGTCCAATGAGAATGTTTTTCCAGTCAACCGAAACACATCCTATCTCAACATTGTTGACCGTGCTCCTTCCCTTATGTATAAATAAATACATACAACTATAAAGACGTTTAATCATGCTGTAGTTGAACCGATGTTGGTGGTGGAACAAATAAAATATGGTGGTAAACAGCATTTGCCTGTTTACAAGCGTCCAGAGGAGTCTAATTGTATATGTAAAAAAACATATAGAACAACTTCTAGTAGCATCACTTGTTGGTTTGAAAATGAAGCCCTGTAGCCAGCTCCTCATCTCTGCTTGAGGCTAGAGGCTCAAGGCTAAATTAGCCACTACTAGCAAAACACACCTGAATCTCCCGGCTGAACTGATGGTGATTGAGTGCCAGGTTTTAACAAGGAAGAAAAAGACGAATATCTCTGATTCTAATGCCCATCAGAACTCTGTTGATGTTACTGAAGTGCAATACTGATTTTTATGGGGGGGTTCAGAAAAGGCTGCTGCATATAAAAGCTCAAGAAATTTTTTTGATTTGAATTTAATCCAAACAGCCAGAGAACCAAACTCACCTCAATCAAAATCTGATTTATGCACCTCCAGGCGTGTTGTTAGATACCCTGAAATAACCAGCCTAACCAGGCTTCTGTTTTGCTTCAGGTGTTTTCACAATTATAGTAATTATACCGTCCCCCCAAGTTTAACTGAAAAAGTTTTAAATGTCATAAGCAGTTGTAATATCTAAAATGCACATGGTGTGGAGGTATCCAGTCATTTCATTTCCCAACACTTACAGTATCTCACAAAAGTGAGGACACCCCTCACATTACCGGTATAATAACCCTCTTGGGCATGGAGTTCAGCAGAGCTTCAGAGGTTGCCACTGGAGTCCTCGTCCACTCCTCCATGATGACATCACAGAGCTGTTGGATGTTAGAGACCTTGCGCTCCTCCGCCTTCCGTTTGAGGATGCACCACCGATGCTCAACAGGGTTTAGGTTTGGAAACATCACCTTTTACCCTCAGCTTCTTTAGCAAGGCAGGTGTGTTTGGGGTCGTTATCATGTTGGAATACTGCCCTGCGGCCCAGTCTCTGAAGGGAGGGGGTCACGCTCTGCTTCAGTGTGTCACAGCACATGTTGGCATTCATGGTTCCCTCAGTGAACTGGAGCTCCCCAGTGCAGGCAGCACTCATGCAGCCCCAGACCAGGACACTCCACCACCATGCTTGACTGTAGGCAAGACACACTTGTCTTTGTGGTCCTCACCTGGTTGCCGCCACACACGCTTGACACCATCTGA